>APFE030964417.1:87149-98711 GCA_000404065.3 Pinus taeda | reverse complement strand
TTGTAAGTTACAATGATGGTGATGGAGATGGGTATGCTAATGTCAATGTCATTTTCCTCGACGTATGACACTAAATGTATGCAATGAATTCCTACCAAATTGAATTATCTTAACATTGTTGAGGCAAGCTTATTTTAACATTATTTTTTAAGTGTAGTTTAGAATTGTTGTCGTAGAAAATTATAACCTATTTAATTCTTGGTAATTACATGTGTACACCAAAATAAAATTGTAGGTCCACTGGAGAAATACCCTCCCCACATGAATCCATAAATTGAATAGACTATTAAATCAATCAACCTCCTTGACAGTTCACATAACATGTTCAATAAGCAGTCCCACTTATCTCTCACACCTTGCTATCACATACAACCAATTTTTCTAAGAGTGGAGGGCTATGATTGCCACTCTAGTTATCTGGATGATGATGCCAATTCTGTTTGCAACTGGCCAATCAAACTATCTATTAAATGATGCCAATTCTATTTGCAGTGGACAGCTTGGATTATCTCTCAGATGTGGAAAGATACTCTAGCTTTTTTCAAAGCTACACAACAAAAGAACAATCCATGTTGTCAAACCAAACCAAAATACTCTAGTTTTTTTTCACAGCTACACAACAAAAGCACAATCCATGTCATCCAACCAAACCAAAAATAGTAATAAAATCACAATCTATGGCATCTAAGTAAAAATAGTAATAAAAGCACAATCCATGTCCTCCAACCAAAAATAGTGATAAAATCACAATCTATGTCATCCACCAAAAAATAGTAATAAAACCACAATCCATGTCATTCAATCAAAAATATAATCCACTATAGTGTTGGCTAATTTTTTTAAAATAGAAACATGTAGATATAAAAAAGGGTCAAAACTGCTTTTCATGTCATCACAGTGACATTTTCATATCCTAGTTGAGGAATTAAATAACTGAACCTAATTATAATAATCAAAGCGCCCTCAGACTCTTGAAAGAACCTATGTCAATTTTCTCCTTTAATAGGCATCACTATGAGTTAGTTATTCTATATTTTAGTCTTCTCATCTCATAGGCATCACTATGAGTTAGTTATCCTATATCTTAGTTTTCTCCTCCAATCAACACTAAGAGTTATCCTATGTTAGTGTTATGCTATGGGTGTTTCCACCTAATGGTCAATGCCTAAACTTCTATTTGTTAAACCACTCACATTTTTATAATCTACAAAACAATTAGGTACATGGCAATGACTTCAGGAATGTTAAGATGAGCTTGTGTCAACACTCTTTGACAAATATCTAAACACCATGTTTCAAAATCTCAAGTTGTTTTCTTTACCGCTTTGCTCAACTAGCAATGTTCTCTTCTCATGTTCCTACCTTTCTTTCTTTTTTAACAAAGATATCTACTAATTTTGCTATGAAATTAGTTAAAAATCTCAATGATTCTCTTACTACTCCATTGTTAATTCTTTTTTGTGAGCCTCTATAATTCGTTCTTTCCTTTTCCACATTTGCTCAAAATGTGATTTACTAGTTTCTTAATGCCAAAAGCACATATTCCTATATGTTGATGAATTATTCAAGCCCTAATACAATTGAAACAATTGAATTAAATTCTTGACTGTCACAAGTATAATATTTCATCCAAGGCATCCAAAATTCGAATATGATAACTTCTTGGAGCCTATCATAGCTCTGATACCAAAATCAAATGGACCCACTCGCAATAATATTGTTTATGCATGCGCACAAGTGTGCCATTGACTTGCAAAAGACAGTGGTCTCACAAGCAAGCACGGGGGCAGAGGAGGTCCTACCAGATGAATCTCATGGATGGGTGGAAAAAGGTAATAGACAACGAAGGTGAAACTTAACCCAAGAGCTTATTTATCTTTCTTGGAAAGTACAGGTATGTGAAAATACTCCTGGATCAAACCTGTTGACCTGAAAACTTAGTCATGTTTTATAAAATTCGAACATGCGTTCGCAAGTTCTTTAAGAGGAAAAAATAAATAACTAAAATGGTAATGATAACCCTAGACTCATAAGAGTAATTGAAATTGTCGTAGTAGGCTAGGGCATGAAAACAACATTACTGGTGGATCTGTAATGAATAAAAATGCAATGTTATTTTCTTCTAAGAACAGTGTGAGTAGTAAACCTATAACAATTAAATTATATTGGAACCTTTGTACTAATTATTGTGTAATAGTGAAAAATCAATAAAAATAATATTAACCTGAATGCCACCTATAGCTACGGACTGGTGGAGTAAGCTGAATGGCTTAACTTGTAAGTTGAGAGACACCAGAACATGTGAACCTTAGTTTTCCAAGATGGGACACTTGTGTGAGTCAGAGTTAAAAAGAAATGATTTAATGTGTGAGGAACAAACTAAGCCATAGGTTGGGGAACCCAGACAATGTAGCAAATTCAACTAAGTTATATTATTCTTCTAATGAAAATTAAGTAGCAGCCTAGACTCCTAACGAGAAACCCTGAAGAAACCTCCAGGCTTAAGCAGGAGTGGCATTCGGGGAATGAAACTCTAACAAAACCCTGACAAGGATTAAATCCCATCAGGTTCGTTAGTAAAAGCGGAGCGATATTAAGAGAAAATAAAATAGCAGAAGCTCTATTCATCAAATAGTAAACCCTACCAATTTCCTAAGTTATAAACTCATCAACTATAAAAACAAAATAACCTTCAAACAGAGACGCATTTTCACAAGTGAAAATGATCTCAAAAACTTATCAGTACACAAGGTTTTACAGCAAAAGGAAATCATAATATTCTACACTTAGTAAACAAGAATAACAATGTTCAAAGAGTATCCAGAGAAATGCTTACAAGTCAATTTAAATAATAGAGAATGCAACCTATGTGTAAAATTCAGAATGAGACTTTTGTAGAAGGAAACAAGATAATATTTATGACTTCAAGAAACCATAAAAAAAATTAATAATACAACTATGATTAAGGCTATAAAATGTCCACAGCTTCCATACAAAGTCCATTAGAAAAAAGCATATAACTTATACAGAATGTCTACAAGGGTCGATGCTGCTTGACAAGTCTCACTTCTAGAAAGGAGATTAAAAATACCAATAATTTACTGACAAGGAAATTACCAGGCTCTCGGCTAGAAATACATAACTACAACACTGTAGCCAAGAGAGCAACCTGAGTAGCAGGTTTGCAAAGAAGATTCGTAAGGGTTTAATGAGGCTTTAGAAGAATCTTCCCCTATGAGCAGCCATATAAAACAAACAATAGAACGAAGCAGAGCACTCAGAACTCTATGAAATCAAAAAGAAACTGTCATATACCAAATGGGAAACACCTCGTACCATTTCTTACCCAGAAAACTTGTGTACTAGTGAATGCTAGATTCCACAAATCTCAAGGGATGGTAGCATAGAATTTCTCACATTCAAACCCGTTAAACACTAAGAATTTAGGAAAGGAAAGTGATTAGTATCATACAACCTAGTGTTGAAGAGAAATAAGGATAAGAAAAAAATAAAACATCATATTTAAGATAATTATACCACCGAGATTGAATTGGGAGAATTCAACCTCTTACCGTTAAAAAAGTAGCTCCAGCTTTCATGGCTAGCCCCTGAGAAAGATTTCCTTCTACTTCGAAAGAATTGGGCAGAGATGGTAGGAGTAAATCTTAAACAGACGCCAAGAGTTGGGGAAACGAATGAGCCAAATTCCAACAACCCTGAATTGGTAAATTTTCCGAACAGATCATAGCCCTTAGATCAAAGAGCTGAGCACACCACCATTGATGGAAGGGAAAATCTCGAGGCATCCAGCTAAGGGGGGGTGGCCTGCTTGTGCCACAAAGCCATGGAAGAGCTAGAGTGAATGTTAAAAAAAAAAGCAAGCGAACAGTCCAGAGATAGTTAAGCCTTGGTTAAAATTAAATTCATCACATTAGTTAGTTATGGGTATTTAATACATGTATAATACACATGGATAGGTGTTCCTTATAGCACAGATTATGTGTACAATAGTCGTATTAAAATATCAGGGTAAAGATTGAACAGTAAGATTTAAACTCGGACCAAAACGCAAGTAATAAATTTGTCGGAATAGTAGTTTAATTTTCCAAGCAAAGTTTCCCTAGTTTCATTTGTCTTTATTTATTTTTATTGCTATATTTAATCCAGTTTTTATTGATTAATGTTTAAGATAGAGGTATGAAAATTTTGAATCTAATACACAATATAAATAGATGGTACTTTTAACAATAGGTGATATTTTATGTTAAAAATGGAAAATATAATAAATTTGATATAATGAAAAGAATATAAAACATTTCACTATTAAAAATAATAAATATGTTTTAAATAAGATTTTCTACTAATATATCTAGTATTAGAAAAACAAAAAACAATTAAATGGGAAAAACTACAATAATTCCATTATAATTTTATTTAGTAAAATATTAAAATTCACTAAATTAATATCATGCGATCTAAAGATCTAGTGGAAGAAATCTCTTCAATTTTGAAAGAAAACTACAGTAATTTCATTATGATCTTATTTATTAAAATAATAAATTTTAGTAAAATAATAATATGCAACCTGAAAATCTAGTGGGGAAACTCTTTTCAATTTTAGAAAAGTTTTAAAATCATTAAATTAAATTTTACAATTATGATAAAAAAATACATCTATAATAAAGAAAATATAATATATAAAAATAAAAAAGCTATAAAAGAAACTAAAGCTATAAGATACGTTGAATAAATTAAGATATTAATAATTAAAATAATGAATATATTACCTTATTCAAACAGGTTGCAACAAAATTCAAGAATATTAAAATTGTACATATCCTAACAAAAAATATGCATGGCATAATCATCGTAATGCTTCTAGTGGTCTTGGGGAAGACCCACTTGACCGAAACTCAATCCTTACAATGTCAAATTTGTTGGTAATTATTTATATTACCAACAAATACCTACTCACATATCTCTATATATATAAAATTAAACTTTGTTACCATTGCTCCAAATTCGATCGGATCAGTTAGATATGTGACTATATAAAATTAGAAGTTTGTTAAATTAATACTTTCCTCCAAATTTATGTGAATTTGTTAGTTGTAGGTTTGATTTTTTTGTGAATTTGTTAGTGGTAGGTTTGATTTTTTTGGGTTCCAGTATTAACAATATTTTAGTGTTGAGTGGAATTATAATCGGGGCATGTTTGCGAAGAAATTTCATAGAAAATTATATAATATTATAATGAGTTATTTTTATTTATTTTAATCAAGATCTCTATGGTTAGGTTAGATCAACATGGTAAGCTAACATCTTTAATGATGAATAATGTCAAACATAATGATAAAAAAATGTCTCTATGGTCATCCATGATCAACCATGGTCAACCATGATTATACCATGGTTGAATATGGTCAAACAAGGTTGAATATCATTGACCATGATCAAGGTCTCTATGGTTGAATGTGGTTAACCATGATCAACTATGGTAAACCATGCCTAACCATGATCGACAATGATTAATCATGCTCATCTTCAGTTAACCATAATCAACCTAGAACATTCCATGATTTATCGACTCTTAATGCCTAACCATTGTCAACCATGGTTAGAATGGTCGAACATGGTGAGCCAAAGTATTTATGTTTGAATATGGTGAGCCATAATGGTTAATCAATATTGTTGTGGTTGAATATGGTCAATAATGGTTAACTATATTCATCCATAGTCAACCCCATCAATCATATCAACCATTAATGTAATTTCTTTTATAACATTAATGTAACATTTAGCATTGTCATTACTGTAAGTGTTGGATACCTAATCCTCTATGGGTTGGTGTGAAATGTGAATAGCCATCGGAGTCCAAGAGACATTGGAATGTGGAATCCAATGGTCACTCCAATGTACTAAAAATGTATATCATGTCAATAATATATGCAACTCAATGTTTGTCAGTCATATTCTGCCTCTGCCATGTATGTGTTTAACATGGTATCAAAGAGGGTGTTCTCTTGCCCTACTTCGTTTTGAGCCACTGATTTTGTGATTTCTATGTGCATGAAGGTTCGCTATGAGTCTTTCATTTGATGAATATCCTATCAACAATATTTTAGTTGTATTCTCTGGCTTAGTAACTCGCATTGGATGAATATCCTATCAGCTATATTTTAGTTGCATTCTCTACCTCAGTAACTCATTTTTGACACTCTTTCTATTCTAACCATATGATTTCTGATGCTCTATCCACTTGAACGCCCTGAAATCTATGCATCACTTATGCACATAACATTCTAGCCTCCAAACCCACATCGTTGTCTGCTGGTGTGTTTGTTGAACTCTGTTGAATTCCTATGCATTGAGCTGAGTCCTTCTAATCGATTCATTAATAAAGAACTTGTTTGGCTGCTGGTCACCATGGAAATCATTGTGCCACAAATTTTTTTAACTAGATAGAGCATTGATAGTTGACCAATGAAATTCATCATCGCTTCAAAGATGAGCACCAGATAAACGCATAGATGCTGGGAGAAGGAGATCCATGCTCTGAACAACTCACCCATTAGCCCCAATGGTATGTTCAAAAGGGGTAGCCCAACGACCATTGAACATAACAACATTTCCATATGTGAAGTGGCTAGATTCATTTTTAAATATTGCCTCCTATAAAATCCCAATGAAATAATCCATTAGTAGAGCTCCATAGACCATCATCACTCCCAGAACATTGAAAGTCGGGGGCATTTGAGCATCTGCGAGCATGAAAATAATTAAAAAGACTACGATAAGTACAACAGAAACATATTCATGCATAGAATACTTCCAACTAAGCCCAGGTATACAATATCCCATCACCATCACCGGTCTATTCAAAACTTCTTTGAAGGGTCGTACATTTAATAGAGTTTAACCTTTGGGTTGATTGTGAATGAACTACCTCGATGGTTTATAGAATGGTTTTAGAGCCACGACAGTTTATAGATCACTTTAAGATTGTTCCAAATGTTATATTAAATATTGTACAAAGTGTGTGAAAGGAGAAACTATGGGAGATCTTTTGGTAATATCTATAGGAAGAGAATAGTTGAAGAATCTTATAGGGTACTGTCTACGATGTTTAAAAAAAAAAATTCAAACATCCATCCAAAGTATGGGAAGCATGTTCAAATATCTATGACCTATGCATTGACAAATATTCCTATGCGTTGGTGTTTCATCCATATAGTTGAACGATCATTCATTGTCATATGCTAGTGTTGTCATATTCTTTGAAGACTATATTGGTATATATATTATTCGATTGGACTAGCTAATGAGTTTAATTTCATAGCATATAAAGATTCATTGAAGAGTGTGTAGATAATCATTTCAAAGAAAATGTTGTAAGTTGTAGCTACTATAAAAAAAAGAGGGTTTTGTGCAATTTCTAGCTTAAGATATCTTTTATAAGGTTGGAGAAAATGGCTATACTTGATGATGCATTAGAGTTTCTAAATACTTAATTTATTCCATTGTTGATTAGATGTTCCGAATCCCTAGGGAAACTCTCTCCAATATTTGAATTTGTTTACAAAATGAAAAACAAAACATTGAATTTTTGAGGCTTGAATCTTAGCTCCAACAAGCAGAATAACAACAATGGAGTCATCATTATGAATCTATTTCTACTGATAAAATTGAGATAGACTCCCATGAGCTGCCTTAAAATAATCATGTCAATGAGATTAATATTTGTTTAGATGAAGTACCCATCTCAAGATCAGAGTTAAATGCAGAAGCAGAAATTCAACATACGCTTACCAAGCCCATCATCAGACCTTCGGAAGAGGTTGTCCATAAAAAGCATAGAACATGTCTTGGATATGATAATGACATTTCCTTTCACTTTCTATATTACTAAAAGCCCTTCCAGTTTGAGAGTGTTGGATTCCTTCATGACAGTTCACCTTCACCTGTTCTAGATTATGCTCCTCCACATTTGTAGCATAAAGTTCTTAAATGCCAACACTGTGACCGAGTTGGCCATATGAGATATTACTC
This sequence comes from Pinus taeda, assembly GCA_000404065.3. Taxonomy (NCBI): domain Eukaryota; kingdom Viridiplantae; phylum Streptophyta; class Pinopsida; order Pinales; family Pinaceae; genus Pinus; species Pinus taeda. Next base: position 90,662 of record APFE030964417.1, on the reverse strand, counting down.
TTTTGATCTTCATCCATGTGAGAAATGTCATAAAGCCACTCATTCTTCAAACAAATGCTTCAAAAACAAGCCTCCTGTAAGAACAAAGAATCATTTTGGATGGATCGCTTCTTGACAATGGGCTTCAACAGCCAAGAATATATTTCATTCATATCTTAGAACATGTTCTATAGTATTGAACAATATTGTAGTTGAGTTTTCTCCATAATCTCACCTTTCATCTGACACGGAGGAAGTGATGGTCATCTACAAGCTTCAAATCCACATCAAGTGAGTCTGATCCATGACTCGCCATACTAGATTCAGAGTTGTGGCTAGAGACAAAGCTGCCCCTAAGCATTCCTTTGGTTGATGATCATCCTTAAACCATCTATGCGGGCTTGAGACATCTCTTAAAAATAATTTGGGACACCTCCTTTAGTAGAAGACTTCAGCTTCTTGCCAGTTTTGGAAGAATTCCAGGAATTTCATTAAGCATTCTAGAGTTGTTGGTCATCCCTAAACTATCACAGGTTGAGACCTCCGTTTTCAGGTTGAGGTTCTCCCTTTTTATGTCGGGTGAGACCCCTCGTTCAAGTTTGAAGGTCTCCCTATTCAAAACATGAGGAGAACTTCCTCTAGTAGAAGACCTCAATTCATGCCATATTTGGAAGAGTTCTCGGAATTGCACAAAGTGTTCTAGTGTTGGTTCTCATCCTTAAACCAACCCCCTTATACCAACATTCCAAAGAGCACATTTAGCATAGTGCTGCCATCCACTTTTGCACATTTTCTATTACAACTCTCTTCTTGGACTCATAAATGCCCCTTCGGATTAAGGGGGGAATGTTGGACACCTAATCCTCTATGAGTTTGTGTGGAATGTGAACAACCACTGGATTCGAAGAGACCTTGGAATATGGAACCCACTGGTCAATCCAATCTACTATAAATGTATATCATGTCATTAATATATGCAACTCAATGTTTATCATTCATATTCTGCCTCCGCCATGTATATTTTCAACAGTAAGCTTGATGATAGTCAACTTCATCAACCTTGAGAAACCTCATACAACCTCACCAACCATGGTCAACCATGGTCAAGGAATACACCATACACATTTCGGTTGTAACTACAACCACATTTACTAATGGGGTTAACATGAATATATTGACGAGATTTTCCAACATTTTTATGTCTATAGATGTATGAAAAAGACATTGATTGGCATATATTGACCACATCGGTGAATGTGGTTGTGGTATTTTTATAAAGTTTTGAAATTATTAAAAATGATAGAGCAAATAAAAAATCATTAATAAATTAGAATTTTAAAATTAATGATGATACACCAAATTATATTTTCATAATAGAAGCATTTTTTTCCCATTTGATAGCATGGTTATGTCTACTTACCTAATATAAAATAATGAGATAAACAAAATGGAAGAGGAGATATTTCCTAATATTGCTTCAAAATTCACTCAAAACCACTTGGTAGCTCTAAGTCTTGGCTAAATTGTTGAAAACTAAAGGGAAGCGTCATTGTATAGAATAATGATAACATTGAAATTATTGTTACTCCAAATTTAAGGAGAAAGTATGGTGGTATAAAAAAAGAAAAATAAAAAATAGTATGATGTACTCCACCCAAAAATTTGCACATTTTTTTGTTTTATTTTTTTTATCTGTTTTTACGTTTTCTAGTTTGCATTCTTACTTAATTCATTATCTTGAATATGTGAATTTCCTTACATTATTTTTACTTAAATAGTTAAGTGTATAACATGCTTGTGTACTTTGTGTTCACATTGCTACCTCAAAATCATTTTTATTTTCCTCTTAGGCAAGTGGAATTTATTGGAAACCATATTTTAATAAAAAAATTGTTCCATTGTAAAACATCTGATTAAAGTTAATAAGGTGGATATTCCATCCTATCACTGTATCTTGTAAAAATAATTAATGTTGGTCCATGTGCATTTCATCATGGAGGGTTTATTACCTAGGTGATGAACATGTAAAAACCTTTGGTTATTTTTTTGGATAAAATTTGTTATGAAACCAACTCACAAAAAGATAGAAAAGATATGTCAATGACTTAGAATTCACCCTCTTCGAGGGGGCAACCTCCTTTACATTACACAAATGAATGATTCTTTGATGATTCAAATGAGAAAACCTCCTTTCTATATATAGGAGTCTAAGGAGTCACAATATAACCCAGACGACCTAATAATAATAATATAAAGGCACAATAATAACAATATGGGGATTCTATGGGGCACAATAATAAGAATAACAATAGAGGGATTCTATGGGGCACAATAATAACAATATGGGGACAATAGGGGCACAACGATATTAATAAGGGATACAACTACAATAGTAATGGGGTAATCACTAGTATTATACAGACCTAACATAACCCTCTCCTTCAAAAAAGTGTTGTCCTCAATGCTTGAGTAGTTCTGGATGATTATGTATAATATTCTCATCCTCCCATGTGGAATCTTCAGCAGATAAATTCTTCCACTTGATGAGATACTCCAAAATTGATCGATTTTGTAGTTGTCGAGTTCTTGTTTCTGTGAATGCTTCTCGTTCCAATATAATTTTTCCTTCCTTATCAAGTTATGGCAATATTGTTTTAACTGGGAGCTTGTCACTTATAACCTTCTTTAAACATGAGACATGGAAAACTGGGTGCACTCGAGAAGCTGCAGGAAGCTCAAATTTGTATGCCATAGTACCAATCTTTTGCAACACCTTGTACGAACCATAATTTATTATCCTTCTTATCTTGCTTGAGGGACAATTTTTTATATCGTTGTAGTCATAGGAATACCCAATCACCTACAACCTTTCACTGCGATGTTGATCTTCTTGTTGTTTCATTCTATTCTGCACCAACATGAGGTTATCCTTTAAGACTTGGAGGACTTGATGTTGATGCTCGATGTGATGTTCCACTACTTGAACCTTATAATTTTCTCTTGAATATGATGTGATGGATGGTGGCTGATATCCATAAAATGCCATAAATGGGGTCATTTTTGTTGTTGTATGGAAGGAAGTGTTATACCATCATTCAGCTAGAGGCAACCATTTGACCCATTATGTTTGTTTATTAGATACAAAGCAACAAAGATATCCTTCCAGGCATTTGTTTACAATCTCAATTTTCCCATCATATTGAGGATGATAAGATGAGCTATGAGGTAACTGAGTACCGAGACAAGAAAATAATTCTGTCCAAAAATTTCCAATGAAAATGGGATCTTTGTCATTTACAATAATCTTTGGGTTTCCATGTAGCTTTTGAATTGTTTCCATAAATGCAGTGGGAATTGTATTGGCTTTAAATGGATGTGATAATGCACAAAAGTGTGCATACTTGGTAAGTCTATCAACTACTACCATGATGACACTCTTTCCCCCAGACTTGGGTAAACCTGTGATAATATACATTGAAAACTCCTCCCAACATTGGCTTGGAATGGATAAAGGTTGTAATAGACCCAGGGTCT
>APFE030964417.1:45895-79845 GCA_000404065.3 Pinus taeda | reverse complement strand
GAAGGAAAACAGGGACAAGGACATGCTTCACCACATGAAGACTCACTATTGGGCTCGCATGCATGTTTGCAAAGTGAGAATGAAGATCCTCAAGAGGCGTTTGAGCAAAGCACAAAAACAACGCAAAAGGCCTGATCCACTTTGAGTTTTGGCCAAGGCTTCATTATTTGAGCATGATACATGATGGAGGGTCTTCGCTCCAATTTTGGGCAAATTTGGAGAAAATTTTGTCATTTCAAAATTTTTGGCTTGCGAAACAGGTTTTTTGGCTCTATGCTTCGTGCTCAGTGCGCGACCCATAAGATGGGGAGGTCCAAATCACAGGTGGCTTACATTTTTGGATTTTGCATGATGAAATACACATGCCTGGCAATTTCCAAGGCATTTCATCAAGTTTTGGGTGATCAAAAGCTCAAAAAAATCATGAAAATCACCTTTCTGCCACTTTTTGCATCAACAGGAAGTACTTCTTGGAGAATCCACTTTTGGAGGGTCAAATGGATACCAAATTGGAAATTTACACTTGGGTTAGAAAGTAGACATCTAGGGCTTTCCAAAAAGACAACCTGAGCTCAATTTGGATGCCGGGAAGTGCCCCAAAAGTAGGTGGAAAGGTGCGCGGTGCACAGGGCTGAGGCGCGCGACGCACAGGGTTTTTTGGCACAGTTTTCCTCCTCAGCTCAGCGAATCAAGCCAGTTTGACCAGTTTTGACTTGTGATCAGATTTTTCACCCTTCTTGATGTAATTATTGGAACTTTATGTTTTTATGACACTTATTTACCTATTCTAGATGATTCATTCATAAAATAGCAAAAATGTAATGAATGAATTGGTTTCCTAGCTTATAGACGCAAGTTGTTTTGACTGCCTAGATTGTAGTGCTTAGTTTAGAATTGGTTGAAACAACTCCTAGGATGATGATCTCGACCCCTAGAGGCAAGGTAATGAGTTGGCTTGCCTATATTATGTATTTTCTTAGTCATTTTCAGGGTTGGACTCTTGGGAATAGCTTGAGACTATATTGTACATATCTTATCTGCATTTTGGTAAAGGAAAGACCAGGGTTTTGCAGCACTATTTGGGATTCATGTGGCTTTATGTGTTGATGGTGTGTTTCCCTCAGTACTTGTAATTTGTGTATGTGTATCATTTTCTCTATTAAATCTTTTGTAATTAAACAAATGAAGTGTTAAGGTAGAATCCATGAAATTGCTATGCTCTGCCTTTAAATTTGTTTAATCTTCTATATTTTCTTCAGTTTAAGGAGAATCCTTGAGGACTCCCTTGCTCTCCTTAGCTCCTCACCGTCTGTCTGAATCATTCACTTGGCTTTAGGCATCCAAAAATCACCTATCTTGCCCAGTAGACCTCTGCAAAAACTGTGCCTCATCCCCGCACCCAAATTTGCCTTTCCCTTGAATTCAACAAAACCTTTAAAAATCAATTCTAAACTCTTTGTACTTAATACCTAGCCTAAAGTTAGTCATCAATTCGGTCATCTTGAGCCTCTTTGATTATCTTTTGCAGAGTTTGACCCGGAGAGAGCCCTCTCCTGTCCTCGTAGGGCTAGCTACGAGGCTGAGCGTGGTTTGATGTGGCCTTGAGTCTCACCTTATTTCAGCCTAAGTAAGATTTGAGCGCTAACATGTATGACTCCTTTGAGAAGTTGGAATTCTTATTTCGGTAAAGACATCCCCTATTTTTTCTACCTTTATTTCATTGATTCTTCCTTGGTGCGCCTTTGCATAGCTCCATGGTTCCTCAAATCCTGCAGACCTGAAGTTCATCTTTCTCATAGGAGATTCCTATGGTCTAGAATAGGCCAGACCTGTTTTGTTCTCTAGAGACATTTGGCTACTAAGAATTTGATCTATCTTTCTTGATCCAAAATGGATCCTAGAACACTCTCTAAGTTTTCATGAAATCTCTAAAAATTACGCGAAATATTCAAAGTTTTATAAAGATCAAGCTATCGGAGGGAATCGTTAGACAGTTGCAATGGGATCAACGCAGATCAATAAGGGCCTTCAATCTATGGCATAGAGCGGCGGACCATGGTAACATGCGCTGACACCAACCAGCAAATGTAGGGACAAATTTAAGCATCGGAGGTAGTTTCCTATATGCGATTAGCGACAAGTCGCTAATCGCATATCGCAGGGCAAACATCTCAGTGAAGAGAAGCCCTGAGCACCTAGGCTCGAAATAATTATAAAACGCAAAAAATATTGTTTCGGTTCCATCGGAGCGGGATTCCACAAAACCGGTAGGATATTGGATGGGCTTCGAGTGGTAAGCGATTTCGACCGAGTTCCGTCCGATGCCACACAATGATTGGGATGCGTCTGGCAGGGAGAGAGAACACTCACATCGGACGGGTAAACATCATGCTACTTAGCCACCCGATATGAATGATGACTGTCGGATCTGGGGCCCCCAGATCAACGACAGAGATGCATTCCGATGGATGACTAGATTTGACAAGATTATAAATCAAGATCACATAGGATTTGAAGTTCGATATGGACGATGCGTTGGTAGAAGGTCATGTTTCATGGGTATTCTTGGAGTTAACGGAAAAAATGACCGTTTCAAATATGTACAAGAGAACTAACACTCATCTGTTATGAAATAGGTGGCCACCTCCCTGTGAGGCATCATATAGTGATTGATTACGCAAGACAGAGGGATTCAAATGGACAGAGGCAGGGGAACCAGAAATCCGGGAAGCAGAAACGAACAGTCAGGGAGCAGACTGGATTTAAAGCCACAAACTGACAGAGAGTAAGGAAAAAGGGAGGCAGAAATCTAGAGACAGAGAGAGTCAGAGAGTCTCTGTACACCAGAGAAGGCTTGAGAGGTTCAAGCGAACTCCTCTGCACACCTGTCATGTATTGAGTCTCAAATTGGGCTCATACTATTGTAATCAACAGAGACCGGGAGCCAGTAAGGAAAGTCTGTGTACTCAAAAGAGACTTGGGGGATCCAAGTATAGTGTTACTGATTTGTATTTGCTATGTAAGACTTAAATTGAGCTCATGGTTGTAAAAACTTTGCTATGAAGACATAATAGAGAGGTCACCACTAAATGCTGAACCAGGAGACGTAGCCCAGGAGTATTGGGTGAACTCCTTATTAAACTTGTTGCGTTTATATGTGTTGCCTATTATGCTTTCTTTTACTGCTTCATTTCCTGTGTATTTCACAATCTTATCGATCCGTTACAAAAAATAACATGGGCACATCCATGCACATGAGTCTGTAATACCTTATTAATTGTCTTAGATCAAATTTTAGATCAAGTGGTATCAGAGCTTCAGGTTGCTAAGGTTATACAAACTTGTGTTGGACTATTAGTGAATGATAACTAGATCAAATCTTAAACTAGGATGAGGAGAACTGGCTGAATTTAGCCTAGAAATTGGTAGAGTCTATACTAGGAGGAGAATGTCAGAAGAGATTCCCTTGGAATTAGACCCTCAGTTCATGGAAAATTTCTTGACTATGAGAGCCATGGTAGAGGAATGTATAGAGAATTTAAGAAAGGTCGAAGTGAAGATTCTTCAACTTCCCAACATACCAAAGGAGCAGAAGAATATCTCCTCAATGATCATTCTAAAGGCAAAGGGAAAGAAGAAAATCTTCCCACACCTCCTAATAGCCCTGAAAATAAAAATAAAACATCTTTGATTAAATTAGATGTTAAATTTGATTTGCCAATATATGATGGAGAGTTGAATGCATAGAAGCTGGCTAATTGGATTAGACAGATTGATGTGTATTGCAGGGTGCAGAGCATTGATTCAGACAAAAGTAAGATTCAGTTGGCCAACCTACGCCTTGGAGGAACTGCCTTGGTATGGTGGGAAGGCATGACACAAGCTCACATGAAGAAGCATGGTAAAATCCTTTTTGTCTGGAGTGAATTTGTTTCTGCAATTAAAAACTATTCTATCCACTAGCTTATATGCAACAAGCTATGATGATTTGGCAAACTCTTTGCCATTTGAAAGGGAAAATTGTACAAAGTTACACCCAAGAATTTAGAAAAAGAGCTTTGATTCTAGGCATTTCTTTCGACTCACGTGAAACTTTGCTGAAGTATATAGGTGGTATACATAGTTATTTGAGACATACCATTCTCCTATTTAATCCTACTAGCATAGATGAGGTATCTACTCAGGCTACACATCTAGAGACTAGGGGAAAGAATGTGAACCCAGAGATTGGGTATCATCAAAACCCACTGCAAGCAAGAATAAGGAAAAGAGAAAGCAGAAATGGAAAGAGAGGAAGGCAAATGTAGTACAAAAGACCAAACCTTCTGTTGTGCCCTACAACAACCCCCCATTTCATATCAATATTATCCCAAAACCATAATATGAAATGGGTCCCTTCTAATTTTCGTTTTAAATTGGTATCAATTTAGTTCTATTAAAAAAGGCCCGAAGAGATAAAATAAAACACTACCCAAAAAGCCTTTTCAATAAACCAATTAAAAGTCTTAGCATAAATGATTAATCTTTTGTCATTGTGATAAAGCGATCGCAAGATCGCATATCTCAATGACAAAAGGAACATAACTTGAGGATATATTGGTTTACTCTGATGCGAAATCGCTATCGGATATCGGCAATAAATAAATTAACGCATTAAAAGCCCCCTTGCTCCGATGCGATGCGATATCGCTATTGGCAATCGGCGATAATGATTTAACGCAATTAAGCTCCCTCTTGCCCCGATGCAATGCGATATCACTATTGGCAATCAGCGATCGACTATGCAAGCCTTCTTAACCGCCCCACTCGCTACTCCTGACGCGATGCACTATCGCTATCGGCGATCGGGGATTCCAAACCAAAACAACGATTTATGATTTTTCCCCGACGCCCGATTGCGATAAAGGCAAAAGCGCAGTTTTCAAATAAAATCTTAAAAGCGGTTTAATACGATTTATTCATATTTAAGACATTATCTTTCGAAAAGCCACTCATCCGCGCTCAACCGCCAAAATGCCCAAGGCACGCTTCAAATAAATCATTCGGCCATTAATTGAATTAACTGGCATTGATAAGATTGACAGGCCTTAACGGCCATTTAATGAAACTGTAAGCCTGCGATATGTTTACAGATTTTATTCGAGGCCACCTTAAGTCAATCGTTCACCATGAATTATCAATATATATATCTCAGTTTATTCGATTTATGTTATTATTTCCTGTATTACGCCCATCATCGTCTCTGTACAGAATTCTCCCACAGAAACAGGTTTGAGCAGAATGGGGAAGAAGTCCAAGAATACCACAATGGCTTCCGCTTCGCCGGCCACAGGGCAACCTGTTGTTGATCCAGGCAATAAAAAGAAAAGGCTCATATCAGACACTACATGCCTAGGACTTACCAGAGCTACTTGGCAAGGCACATATAATCTGATCAAAGCCGAAGACCCGAGGGTGACAGCAGTACAAGTTTAAGCCGAAAGCACCAGCAAATCTGAGGCTAATCTGAGCGATTTAGCCAACTCTTTTCTTCATCGAATAGTGGCCCGAGAGCAAATCCTCCCATACACAAATGTGGTAAGATGGGCGGTTCAGGAAATCCCAATTATCGACAGAACTTTCAGCACCATAGATGGGAGAATTTTCGGTTCTTTTCGAGCCAAGGATCTAAGGCAAATGTATCATTTGCCGGAGGAGGAGAAGAAGTATAACACGACATTCCTGGAGAAATTCTGAGCTGAAAATGAGACTGAGTCCGAACCAATTCGAGGTTGGAGACAAAATCCAGCAAAGCACAAGCATGAATCTCGGTAATACTCGTCGATTCTCTATGCTCTTTAGCTATGCTGGGATTATGATGTGCAACTATGAGATTACATGAATTCCGCCAATTTTACCATAGAAATGGTCCCCTTAATGGAGGTGGCATGTAGTGGCGAAATAATGGATTGGGCGGATATACTATTCGATAAGTTAGCAACTGCAATTCTTAATTTCAGATTCAACTCTCGCGTCACTGAGAGGTTCATTCCCCCATTTTACTACAACGCCTATGTATTAGATGTTTTGTGTTTTAATTCTGAATTTCCTGTGCTCGGATGGAGATGGACGTCGCAAGACCCCGCACCCGTCCACATATACCTTCAAAAGTTGTGGAACACCAACTACAAACACCATTTGTATCAAATCTGCAATGGTTTCATGTTGCCTATTCATTATTCCATTTTCAATAAGCCTGCCCCTAAGATTTCCTACCAAGCAGGGGTGGATTTAACTTCCATAGGGAGTTGGTTTGGGGAGGAAAAGTTCACCTATATCAAATTTTTTGGCAGTCAAGCCAAGCCCCATGTTCTTCCTCTATACATCCCTGATAAACTACTGGCTAGGGAAATAGCCTATCAGATCAACGCCGATGGGGTTACACAAACTCTGAAGAAAGCAAAGAAGCACGTCTGGCCCTCTTTTCCTTTGCGAATAGGTATCTACACTCTGCATGATCTCAAACATGCCGAGAAAGAAGCTGAGAAAATAAATTCACTGACCCTGGCAACCCTACTGAGCAGGCGATTCGATCCGAAAAAAGTCGCCTATAATGCACTCGACCAGGCCAAATTGGCCAAGTTCGAGCATAAAGAAGACAGATTTGAAGACTTGTTCGCATCGGTCGAGTCGCTATATCAAGTTAAATTGCTCGCCATACTTGAATACAACGATGAGGGGCTGGTCGAATTCAACAGACTTAGAGAGCAGAGGTTGCAAACTCTGCCTCTAGACCTGTTAGTGACTACTCCAATAATAGAATCAAGCGAGCTTGAGCAGCGACTTGATAAAGAACCTCCTATTACATCAAAGCAGCAGGAGGATGTGCATGAGCAGAGACAAGAAGAAACCCAGGTGAACTTGTAGAGACAGGAAGAGACCCAGGTGAAAATTCAAGAACAGAGCAGTTCAAAAGTAAATGAAGACACACAGATTGACCCGAAAATGCTCCAGGAATGGCAACAATTTAATTCGATTATCGGCAATCTAGAATGCTCTAAAGATGACGAGGTTTCAAAAGAGGGCGACACACAGCAAGCAACATCAAAGCAGGTTTCGGGTGAAACCAACGACCCACCCAAATTAAAGGAAGCGGAAATAATTCCAAAGGATCCATCGGGCGAAATCATTTTGCAGATAGAAGAGATTCCTCCCTTGGATGTCTTCTATAGCCCTAAGCATAATGATGTAGTGAAACGACAGAGGAAGAGGAGAAAGGCTGATCAACCTTCTTTATTCCCAGAACTAACAGCAATGGGCAACGTGGTATGGAAAGAAGAATTTGACCCCTCCGATGACTTGACAAAGCTATCGCAATATGCTGGAGCTTATTCGGCGGCGACAATAGATAAAGCATCGGAGGTGAGCATCTTATTAAAGACAAAAGATCAGGACATCTTTTCGCTACAGGCAAAATTATCGGAAGCGCAACAGAAGGCAGAGAAAGCAGAACAACAATTGCTAGTACAACAACAAATAAACAATCAGCTGACTAAGAAATTGCATGAAGAAAAACAGAGGATTGACGATAGCGCAGTCCAAAAGCAAAAGGAGCTATCGACAACATTGGCGCTACTAAAAACATCAACTGAGGAAATGCTAAAATCCAAAGATGAGCAAATCGCTCAATTGTCAGCTCAACTTGAGCAAACGAAAAAGCTCCCTCAAGTAGATGAGTTTAAAGCAGAGGCATTTCAATTAAATAAAGCATTGATAAATAAAATGAAGCTCTTGTGTTAGCAAATCACCCAAGCAGAACCATTGTGCGACTTAGTGGCATCCATAAGCGAAAAAGTAGAAAAGGCAAGGACAGATTTAGATCAGACCGAAGAAACATTGACAAATTTTGTGTAATGGCAAGATTTCGATCAGGGACAGGCAGCTAACCTACCAAGAATTCTGGAATCAAACAAAGAAATATTATTCACAGAATGGCAATCTCAGTTAATGAAGGTAGAAAGAGCGATTTTAAGATGCAAGGAAACCACTAGTAATTCGGTTGAATTGGTAAATAATACTCTTTACTTGTCTAACATGATTTCTCAATGTACTCCAGGCCAATTAACAACAACAAAGATGTTGGAGCATTCATGCTACCCAGAGCTGGAGAAAAATGGAAGGTTAATTGCGGGAATCAACAGTTTGACATAGGATGCTTATTGGTTCTTTTTAGTGAAGCTGCACAGCCAGAGAGCCGCCCTCAAATGCCTCATAGATGCTATCGGGTATATCATACCCGATATTCAGGATGCCACCTTCGTTGCCCAACTCAGCTTGCGCCTCAACAGACCACCCGAAGTGGAGCCAATGCTTGCGATAAGCCAGCTCAGGTTTAAAGGAAAACAACTGGAGTCATGATTCACATCGTCGACTGCCAGATTTCCCCCAAGAAGATAGATAGTATTAATTGATGCCAATTTAGTAGGATTTTGTTTCATAGATTTTTTTAGCTTAGTAGTATTTATAGACCCTTTCATGCATTTAGAAAGGGTCATAAAGTTTTGTATATGACTTAAACCCTGAATTTGCACTATTGTACTTCAGGGATATTCTTTTATGAAACTGGATCAATCATTCTGATTTTGATAAGGAAAGTTTTTATACAAATGTGCACTACTGTATTTGTTTAAAAGCATTTCTGCATTGAAGGAAGAATTTAAAATAGCGATTGATATTGGGATTGACTAAGCAGCTCATATGGTACTATTATCTATGTCTAGACTAATTCTTGTTATATGAATTGTCATTTGATCGCTCTTGCTATTATCACTTATATATATATGTGTTTTAACATCCTTTATGCATCCCACTATTGGCTATTTATAGCATGCTTTTCTTTCAATCATATATGTATCGATGATATAAATGGTAAATGCAGTAATCTTGTGTTAATCGCTTTGTTTAACTATTTAGATGAAGTAATATTTGAATGAATATCTATGTTTATTTTTCAGAGTCATCTATATGCCTGTCAATAGACAAGGATTATTAAACGCGGCATTTCAAATGAATAGTTGTTCCCAGGATTAGTATTAGTTTTCGTATTTTTGTTGATAGAATAAGCTATCAGCCTATCATTAGAACATACAACTCATCACTCATCCACCCCTTTTTATTCATTATTGGGAAACTGGTCCCGTTATATCCAGTCGGAGCCACCATCCCAAACGGAAAAGGAGCTGTACTAAGGTCCGGACCGGGTGGTTATCTCCCAATGCTGTTGCAGCGATTTTCGAGGCATCAACATTTCTGGCGCTAGAAGGAGGGCCATCAGCTATGAATGGCGAGTAAGCCAAAACCTACAAACCATTCAAAGAGTAACTCACCCTCCACCTCTCCTCGGACCTCTCGTTCGCATCCTGAATCACCAGTATCCAGACGAGATGAGGAAGAATCAATCACTACTGCTCAATTACATCATACTTCAGAACACTTATGTCTGGAGTCCCCTGAAGTTCAATCCATCATCTAGAAACTTCAAGGCTTCTCGATTTCACCTCCTAGATCTGAAGTGTCACAAGGCAGTCAGACTTCGCAATTCCACTTACCTCCTCACCTTACCAGACTTCAAAGCGAAAAACTAGGTATTGAACCACTTGAGTTTCCTTTGCCTGAAAGGAAAAGGATTAAAAAGATCGCTGAAGGTTCTGGTAGTGAAACCTTTTCTCCATCATCTTCCATTTCATCTTCACCTGTGTGGAGTCAAACACCCACTTCACCACTAAATATTGTTCTTCACCAAGGGACTTCATCTCAAGCATCACAATCTTTTCAGTCTTCACTTCCACCTCCCCCTCAAGCACCTGGAACACCACAGGCAATCGCTGGTACTCCTAAAATGGCTCAAAGACCATGGAGAAGTCCTGGTGCAGTCACCATGCCTACTCCTTTACATCCGTTACCCGATTATCCTGAAAAATGGCTACCAAAGTTTAATCCAGATGCTATCAGTAGAAGAACACATAAATAATTTTATGTTGTCTTTAAATTTGAAGGGAATGACTGAAGAAGATGTGGTAGTTAGATTGTTTCCCTATACACTACAAGGATCAGCAGGGTCTTGGTATTTTTCCTTGCCCTCCGGATCCATCACCAGTTGGAATATCTTCTAGGAACAGTTCCTTACCAAATACGGCGATGATAGATCCTTGGCTACACTCGTCCATGACCTTTCCAATTTAAGGATCGAGTCAAGAGAACCCATTAAGGATTTTAACTCCCGATTTAACAAACTCTTGAACAAAATCCCCACCAATGATAAGCCAAGTGAACAAGTTAGAAGCGAGTGGTATATCACCGCCTTACCCTCAAACATAGCCATTTTTGTGGATAGGGTTAAACAACCTACATTGGCCGAAAACATGAAGGAAGCCCTCGCTGTTGAAAAAAGTGTAATCGCCTTGGAAACGAAAACTGCTCTGGAAGAACGAAAATCCAAAAAAGTGTCCTTTAAGGATGATTCAAAGAAAAAGATCACTAAGGATCCATATGACATGGAGGGCCTTCAAAAAGTCCTTAAAACCATGTCAAACGAAATGGTTGAGATTAAGAAACAAGTAGCAGAGTCCTCAACAAAGAAACCTTATAGGAATTTCAAAAAACCCGAGTCCAAGCCTCCAAATGTCATATCTTATGCAGATTCAGATCCCGAGGAAGAAGAAGAAGAAGAAACCATTACACCATCCGAAGAAGAAGAAGAGGAAGTCGTTGAATGCCACGGGATGTGGGACTTTATACTCCCAAATTCCGATACTGACGCTGAGCAAGAAACCTTTCCCGTGACTACAAGGATTAAAGCTACTCCTGAACCCGTTCAAGCCAATTCAAAGAAAAGGAGTGCTGGTACCAATACTATAAAGGAAAAGTTACCCACAAGGAAGCTAGCCGCAATAGTATCTCAGAATCAGCCGTCATCCTCCAATATACCTTCGTCATCTAAGACATTGGTAGTATCTGATTCGATGGACTATAATAATGTTGATGACATGAAGAAAACTAAGGCAAACATCACCATGTTTGAACTTAGTAAATTAAAGCATCAACAAAAATTACTTCTCAAAGAACCTAATGCAGTTCCTTCTTCACCTCTTCCCAATACTAAAGCTGCAAGCGATTCAGGACAACCACCTTCTGGTAGAGTTGAGGCAACTGATACAATTCTGATTGGAGATAGATCAAATTCCCATACTCCTCCTTTCCTCTTAACATATGAAATTTACAATCGAAATATACATAACTGCTTAATTGACTCTGGGGCATCATCTAATATAATGCCTGCTTCAGTTTGTTCTAAACTGAACATAGAACCCCAGAAATCTTCAATTCACATTGTGCAGTTAGATAGAACTAAAGTTCAAGTTTTAGGGGAAATAAACTCCGTTACAATCAGGTTATCGGCGGATCCACGAATAGTCCAAAGGATTGATATCCTAGTCGCCGATATACCTGAGTTCTATGGGTTGATTTTAAGCAGGGATTGGTCAGAAAAGCTCCATGGGTATATTTCCACCGATTGGTCCCACATGTGGCTCCCCTATAAGGGCAATCCCAATCAAATAAAGATCGATCGGGAGAAACATATGACCCACACTGTTACAGAATTTGAACAAGAAAATCAACCAATTGCGTTCAACAACAATATCTTAGGAAATTATTCTTCTGAGTCATTTTCGGCAATTATATTACCCAGCCATCCCTTCTCAGTAAACAATTCATCACAAATTGAAAATTTTTCACAGACGACAGGTCTAAATGTATTAATGTTACTGAGAATTTTGTAAGTAAGATTGTAGACAATTCTTTATTTTGGTCTTTATATTTTGATGGATCCAAGTCTAGTGAAGGATCAGGAGCAGGATGTATTTTGGTTAGCCCACAAGGAGAAAAAACAATGCTGTCCTGCAGGCTAGAGTTTGAATTGCACCAATAACACAGCTGAGTACGAGCATTAGTCCAAGGGATTATATAAAGCGAATTGCCTTCAAAAAGTCCCAATACTTGAAGTGTTTGGAATTCTGAGATTATTGTTAAACAGGTAAGGAATACAATTCATTGCCTTTCGAACCATCTCAAACATTATCAATCGCTAGTACAAGACCTCACCTCCCACTTTTTAGCATTCAATATTTCTTCCATTCCCGGGTCTCAAAATTCAGCAGCCGACTTGCTAGCCAATGTCGCTTCCAAGCTCCTCCCTTCCGAAGACTATAGCCCAAATAGATTTTCAGTAGAATTTCTTTTTAGGCCATCAATTCCTGACAATGTAACTAATTGGAGAGTATTCAACCACGATGAAGACATTTTACAGTTTTTAACCTCCGAAAAATCCTATGATAATCAAATCATTGAGGAAGACGAACACGATATTCAAATGCGAGATAAACATGAAGAAAACTCAATCCCAAAGCCTGTGGTGAAGCTTGAGGATCTTTACGATATTAAAGACAGGTTTAAACCTGTGTCCAATACGAAGCTCCAGAGCTCTACCTTAAGGTTTGAATTGATAAACCTTGGCACTGAACAAACTCCTCAAAACATTAATTTAGGATTATGACTTTCCATGGAGGAAAAGGAAGCATTCATTAGACTGTTACGCAAAAATAAACATGTTTTTTCTTGGAAATATGACGATCTAAAAACGTATGATACATTCATTATCCAGCACACTATTCCGATGCTTCCCGAATAGAAACCAGTTCAACAAAAGTTGAGGAAAATACATCCAAACTTAGAGAGCCAAATAAAATCGGAACTCAATAAACTCTTGAAAGCTAAGATTATTTTTCCCGTCCGGCACTCAAACTGGGTCTCCAATATGGTACCAGTCAGAAAGAAAAATGGCAACATAAGGATTTGTATTGATTTCAGAAATTTAAATAAGGCGAGTTTCAAAGATAACTTCCCATTACCCACTATGGAGCAGATACTCCCAATCAGTCGCAAGCTCAGAACACACAGTCTTCTTTGGACGGTTTTTCAGAACAACAAATTTTGGTCCCATCCGATGACCGACTCAAAACCACATTCAGAAAAAATGGGAACGTATGCATATCAGAAAATGCCTTTCGGACCTTATTAATGCAGGAGCCACTTTTCAAAGAGCAATGGATATTGCTTTCAAAGGGTTAATTAACAGAACAGTAGTCGTCTACTTAGATGATATTACTATATTTTCTAAAGAGAGATCCAATCACTTGCATGATTTAAATCAAATCTTTCAACATTGTAAGAAATATGGTATTTCTCTTAACCCTAAAAAATCCTTTTTTGCTCTTGATCAAGGCAAACTCCTAGGCTTTATTGTTTCAAAAGATGGCATTTATATTGATCCGGACAGGATTAAAGAAATCTCTGAAATCCCTTCTCCTCACAATAAGAAATCCATGCAGTCATTTTTAGGCCAAATCAATTTTGTTAAGAGATTCGTTCTAGACTTTTCTCAAATCATTTTGCCACTTCAAACTATGATTAAGAAAAATTCAGTCTTTAAATGGGGATCAGCAGAAAAGGAAGCGTTTGAATTAATCAAACAATCAATAATCAATGCCCCCGCTCTAAATACCCCAAATTTTTCTAATCATTTTACATTGTATACCATCGCATCTGATTTCTCTTATGCTGCAGTACTCACACAGATCAACAATCACAATTTGGAAGCACCCATTTCATTCTATAGTTCAAATCTTCAGGGTGCTGAACTAAACTACTCCGAAGTAGAAAAACAAGCCTTTGTTGTATATAAAGTTGTTAAGCATTACAGACCCTTCCTTTTAAAAACCCATACAAAAGTTATAGTTCCTTTCCCTTCAGTAAGGCAACTATTAATCCAAAGAAAATTGGGAGAAAAAAGGGCAAACTGGATAACAACACTTCAAGAATATGACCTAGAAATCAAGCCAGCAAAGATTGTTAGAGGCCAAGGTTTTTGCAGGTTGTTGGCAGGAGCATCCAACATTCAAGAATCAAGTGATACAGATCAATTTGAAGCGATCAACCAGATAAGTATCGTTGACTCTGAATCACAATATGTTGATTTAATATTTTATGTGAAAAATGGATATGCACCTCCCAACCTGTCTTACAAAAGCAAAAGGGCCATAAGATTGAAAGCAAAAATTTTTACCATTATTGATGATGTGCTTTTTAGGCAAAATTATGATTCAATTTTATTGAGATGCCTTGAAAAACCTGAAGCACAAAAGGTTTTGCAGGAATTACATGATGGACCAGCAGGAGGCCACTTTGGAGCTGATACAACAGCTCACAAAGTCATCCATGCTGGATACTATTGGCCCACTCTGTTTAGAGATGCTCATGAATATGTAAGGAAATGCCGAAATTGCCAGAATTCTAGTGGAAGACAAAGGAAATCAACCTTCCCTTTGCAATCGGTCAACATTGAACAACCATTTGAACAATGGAGATTGGACATCATTGGAGAAATTACCCCAAATTCTTCCAAACAACATAAGTTTCCTTACCGCTACTGATTACTTCACCAAGTGGGTTGAAGCGATTCCTTTAAAGACAACAAATTCTGAAGCCATTATTGAAATCATAGACCAATTCATCATTACCAGGTTTGGTGTCCCGAATGCTCTTGTTTTTGATAATGCATCTTACTTTTCAGGCAATGCTATGTTTGATTTCGCAATTAAAAGAGGATTTAAACTCAAATACTCTGCTAACTATTATCCTCAGGGCAATGGTTTAGCAGAATCTACAAACAAAAATATGATTAAAATTATCAAGCGAACTATCGAACAGAATCATAAGAACTGGCACAAATCTTTAATATTTGCATTATGGGCTGACAGGATAACGCAAAAAGCTCCTATAGGTTCTTCTCTGTTTAAAATTGTGTATGGAAAAGAAGCAGTGCTACCAAAAAACCTCATCCTCCCTTCTCTAGCCCTAGTTCAATTTATTGAAGAAGGCCTTCTTCTTCTTTACAACTTAGACATGACCAAATTCTAAAATTAGAAGAAGAAAGAGAAAAAGCCAAAATCACTCATGCGAAACATCAGCAGATCATCAAATCATCATTTGATTCACTTTCATCCAGTTCCAAACAATTTCAAGTCGGTGATTTAGTCCTGAAATGGGACAAAGCCCATGAAGATAAGGGAAAACACACCAAGTTTAAAAAGATGTGGCTTGGACCATTTCAGATCTGTGAAAAGATAGGCCATTCGACCTTCATATTACAAGATTTATCAGGGCTGAGAGATTCTCTCCCTGTTAATGGCCTTATCTTAAAGAAATTCTTCAATTGAGGAGGTAACCCCTTCTCCTTTTAATAGCATTTTTGTAGTTTGTAGGAGCATTAGAAAATAAAGCTGTAAGGTATCTTCTATTGACCTTTGCTGTACTTAAAGAGTTGCTCAAAACAAGTAGTGTGATATTTACTTTTAAATAATAGAAGTCTTAAACAAAAGGAATGATTTCTAGGAAATTAGATATAATTGCATTCTGAAACTACACTGTAATCATAGTGAACCCCTCTCAAAGTTTATAAATATTGTAAATCTTTTTAGATTTTCAAATTGGTCACAAGAAGGTTATCAATATAAAAATAGAAACTAATCCAATTTCAGCATCTCCAACTCTTACCTTGTCATCCATCTACTCCTAAGGAGGAAATTGTCTATCCCACTCACCAAAGCTTGTGATTACTCAGAATGTAATTCCAAGAATACTGGATATAAAAGATAAGAGGTCTTATTACAAGCCTACTTACCATGTTCATAGGGAAATAGTTTAGACGACATTACCAATACTGCATACCAAAACAGGGTAATGGCTTCAATTGTAAGACAAGGGGTCTCATCACGAGCCAGCTTGTTCGGTTAGATTACTACCAATGAATGGCATTGTCACTTAACTGGCCACCAAACCAGGGCAATGGCTTTTTATCTTGCAAAATAACAGAAAAAGAAAAGAAATACAAAATGTGAAAAAACATATTTTGAATTCATTCTGTTAATCATGCTCTAAGGTGAATGGAACAATAGACAATGATATGGTTAAAAGGTATCCCTACCGAAACTATGAACGTTTGCTGGCAGCAGAGGCTCTACCTATGACAAAGGAGTTAATTCTAAAAGCTGATTTGGAAAGGTTTTATGTTTTATCAATATCAACCAATAGAGACCAATTTAAAATCTAGAATGTATATAATTTTTAACAAAAGAGGGAATTAGCAAAGAAAGTTTTATTTTGGTTGGAATGCAACTATACCTAGTTATATTAGAATTTTCCCCTTTGATAAAATTTCTATTTTGAAAAACTTTAAGTATTTCCATACTTTTCAGAGATAACTGTTTCTTCCAGCGAATCGCCAATTGTTGTGCCCTACAACAACCCCCATTTCATATCATTATTATCCAAAAACCATAATATGAAATGGGTCCCTTTTAATTTTCATTTTAATTGGTATCAACTTAGTTCTATTAAAAAAGGCCCGAAGAAATAAAATAAAACATTACCAAAAAGCCTTTTCAATAAACCAATCAAAACCTTAACATAAATGATTAATCTTTTGTCATTGCGATAAAGCGATCGCAAGATCGCATATCGCAATGAAAAAAGGAACACAACTTGAGGATATATTGGTTTACTCCGATGCGAAATCGCTATCGGCAATCGGCGATAATGAATTAACGCAATTAAACTCCCTCTTGCCCCGATGCGATGCGATATCGCTATCAGCAATCGGCAATCAACTATGCACGCTTTTAAACTGCCCCACTCGCTACTCCCGACGCGATGCGATATCGCTATCGGAGATCAGGGATTCCAAATGGAACCAAAACAACGATTTATGATTTCCCCGACGCCCGATTGCGATAAAGCCAAAAGCGCAGATTTAAAAGAAAATATTAAAGCGGTTTAATACGATTTATTCGTATTTAAGGCATTATCTTTCGAAAAGCCACTCATCCGCGCTCAACCACCAAAACACCCAAGGCACGCTTCAAATAAATCATTCGGCCATTAATCGAATTGACGGGCATTGATAAGATTGACAGGCCTTAACGGCCATTTAATGAAACACTAAGCCTGAGATCTGTTTACAGATTTTATCCGAGGCCACCGTAAGTCAATCGTTCGCCATGAATTCATAAATATATATCTCAGTCTATTCGATTTACGCTATCATTTGATGTATTACGCCCATCATCATCTATGTGAAGAATTCTCCCGCAAAAACAGATTTAAGCAGAATGGGGAAGAAGTCCAAGAAAACCACAATGGCTTCCACTTCGCCGGCCACAGGGCAACCTGTCGTTGATCCAAGAAATAAAAAGAAAGGGCTCATATCGGACACTACATGCCTAGGACTTACCAGAACTACTTGGCAAGGCACATATAATCTGATCGAAGCCGAAGACCCAAGGGTGACAGCAATACAAGTCTCAGCCGACAGCACCAGCAAATCCAAGGCTAATCTAAGCGATTTAGCCAACTCTTTTCTTCATCGAATAACGGCTGGGAGCAAATCCTCCCATATACAGATGTGGTAAGATGGGCGATTCAGGAAATCCCAATTACCGACAGAACTTTCAGCACCACAGATGGGAGAATTTTCAGTTCCTTTCGAGCCGAGGATCTAAGGCAAATGTATCATTTGCCGGAGGCAGAGAAGAAATATAACACGACATTCCTGGAGAAACTCCAAGCTGAAAATGAGACTCAATCCGAACCCATTCGAGGTTCGAGACAAAATCCAACAAAGCACAAGCACGAATCTTCAGGTAAGTACTCGGTCGATTCTCTATGATCTCCTTATTGCTATGCTGAGATAATGATGTGCAGACTATGGGGATTACATGATTCCGCCAATTTTACCATAGAAATGGTCCCTTAATGGAGGCGGCATGTAGTGGCAAAATAATGGATTGGGCAGATATACTATCCGATAAGTTAGCAACCACAATTCTTAAGTTCAGATTCAACTCCCGCGTCACTGAAAGGTTCATTCCCCCATTTTACTACAGTGCCTATGTATTAGATGTCTTGTGTTTTAATTCTGAATTTCTTGTGCTCGGATGGAGGTGGACGTCGCAAGACCCCGCACCCGTCCACATATACCATCAAAAGTTGTGGAAGACCAACTACAAACACCATTTGTATCAAATCTGCAACAGTTTCATGTTGCCCATTCATTATTCCATTTTCAATAAGCCTGCCCCTAAGATTTCCTACCAAGCAGGGATTGATTTAACTTCCATAGGGAGTTGGTTTGGAGAAGAAAAGTTCACCTATATCAGAGTTTTTGGCAGTCAAGCCAAGCCCCACGTTCTTCCTCTATACATCCCTGATAAACTACTGGCCAGGGAAATAGCCTATCAGATCAACGCCGATGGGGTTACACAAACTCTGAAGAAAGCAAAGAAGCACGTCTGGCCCTCCTTTCCTTTGAAAATTGGTATCTACACTCTGCATGATCTCAAACATGCAAAGAAAGAAGCTGAGAAAATAAATTCACTAACCCTGGCAACTCTACCGAGCAGGCAATTCGATCCAAAAAAAGTCGCCTACAATGCACTCGAACAGGCCAAATTGACCAAGTTCGAGCACAAAGAAGACAGATTTGAGGACTTGTTCGCATCGGCCGAGTCAATATATCAAGTTAAATCACATAAATGAATACAAAGATGAAGGGCTAGTCGAATTCAACAAACTTAGAGAGCAGAGGTTGCAAACTCTGCCTCTAGACCTGTTAGCGACAACTCCAACAACAGAATCAAGCGAGCCTGAGCAGCGACGTGATAAAGAAACTCCTATTACATCAAAGCAACAGGAGGAAGTGCATGACCAAAGACAAGAAGAAACCCAGGCAAAAGAGCAAGAACAGAGCAGTTTAAAAGTAAATGAAGATACACAGATTGATCCGAAATTGCTCCAGGAATGGCAGCAATTCAATTCAATCATCGGCAATCTAGAATGCTCTAAAGATGAAGAGACTTCAAAAGAAGTCACACACAAGAAGCAACATCAAAGCAGGTTTCAGGTGAAACCAACGACCCACCCAAATCAAAAGAAACGGAAATAATCCCAAAGGACCCATCCGGCGAAATCATTTTGCAGATAGAAGAGATTCCTCCCTTAGACGTCTTCTATAGCCCAAAGCATAAAGCTGTAGTGAAACGACAGAGGAAGAGGAGAAGGACTGATCAACCTTCTTTATTCCCAGAACAAACAATAACAGGCAACGTGCTATGGAAAGAAGAATTTGACCCCTCCGATGACTTGACAAAGCTATCGCAATATGCTAGAGCTTATTCGACAGCGACAATAGACAAAGCATAAGAGGTGAGCAATCTATTAAAGACAAAAGATCAGGATATTTTTTCGCTACAGGCACAATTATCGGAAGCGCAGCAAAAGGAAGAGCAGGCAGAACAGCAATTGCTAGTACAACAACAAATAAACAATCAGCTGACTAAACAATTGCAGGAGGAAAAACAGAGGATTGACGACAGCGCGGTCCAAAAGCAAAAGGAGCTATCAGAGGCATTGGCGCAACTAAAAGCATCAACTGAGAAAATGCTGAAATCCAAAGATGAGCAGATTGCTCAATTATCAGCTCAACTTGAGCAAACAAAGAAGCTCCCCCAGATAAATGAGTTTAAAGCAGAGGCATTTCAATTAAACAAAGGATTGATAAATCAAATGAAGCTTTTGTGTCAGCAAATCACCCAGGCAGAACCATTGTGCGACTTAGTGGCATCCATAAGCAAAAAAGTAGAAAAGGCAAGGACAAATTTGGATCAAGCCGAAGAAACATTGACAAATATTCTGGAATGGCAAGATTCCGATCAGGGACAGGCAGCTAACCTACCAAGGATCCTAGAATCACACAAAGAAATATTATTCACAGAATGGAAATCACAGTTAATGAAGGCAGAAAGAGCAATTTTAAGATGCAAGAAACCACTAGTAATCTGGATGAATTGGTAAATAATACTCTTTACTTGCCTAACATGATTTCCCAATGTACTCCAGGCCAATTAACAACAACAAAGATGTTGGAGCAGTCATGCTACCCAGAGCTGGAGAAAAATGGAAGGTTAATTGCGGGAATCAACAGTTTGACATGGGATGCCTATTAGTTCTTTTTAGTGAAGCCGCACAGCCAAAGAGCCGGCCTCAAATGCCTCACAGATGTGATCGGGTATATTATCCCCGATATTCAGGATGCCACCTTTGCTGCCCAACTCAGTTCGCGCCTCAACAGACCACCCGAAGTGGAGCCAATGCTTGCGATAAGCCAGCTCAGGTTTAAAGGCAAACAGCCTAAGTCATGATTCACATTGCCGACTGCCAGATCGCTCCCAAGAAGATAGATAGTATTAATTGATGCCAATTAAGTAGGATTTTGTTTTCATAGATTTTTTTAGTTTAGTAGTATTTATAGACCCTTTCATGCATTTAGAAAGGGTCGTAAAGTTTTGTATATGACTTAACCCCTGAAGTTGCACTATTGTACTTCAGGGATATTCTTTTATGAAACTGGACCAATCATTCCGATTTTGATTAAGGAAGCTTTTATACAAATGTGCACTATTGTCTTTGTTTGAAAGCATTTCTGCGTTGAAGGAAGAATTTCAAATAGCGATTGATATTGGGATTGATTAGCAGCTCATATGGTACTATTATCTATGTGTGGACTCATTCTTGTTATATGAATTGTCATTTGATCGCTTTTGATATTATCGCATATATATGTGTGTTTTAACAACATCCTTTATGCATTCCACTATTGGTTGTTTATAGTATGCTTTTCTTCCAATCATGTATGTATCGATGATATAAATGGTAAATGCAGTAATCTTGTGTTAATCACTTTGTTTAACTATTTAGATGAAGTAATCTTTGAATGAATGAATATCTGTTTATTTTACAGAGTCATCTACAGGCCTATCAATAGACAAATATCATTAAACGCTGCATTTACAAAGAATAATGGTTCTCGGGATTAGTATTAGTTCTCTTATTTTGTTGATAGATTAAGTTATTCACCTATCATTAGAACATACAACCCATCACTCATCCACTCCTTTTATTCATTATTGGGAAACTGGTCCCATTATATCCAGTCGGAGCCACCATCCCAAACGGAAAAGGAGTTGTATTAAGGTCCGGACCGGGTGGTTATCCCCCAATGTTGTTGCAGTGATTTTCGAGGCATCAACAGGTGGGCATTCCCATGCTCAACTTTATAAATTCATTTTCATGTACATAGGACAGACAATCGTCTGCTGTTGCATACTGGTGATTCTTGTAGAGGCAACATCCCTTAGCTTGTATGATCATCTATGCAGTTATGGAGTGCATTTGATGTCTTTATTTTCCTAAATATATCGCAGCCTGGATGGGTGAAACTAGATCCGGGGTCTTCAAACTCATTCAATCTTCACCCAATGTACAAGTCGATCCATGTGAAAAGATGTTCTGGAGTCGAACATGGAAAGACATCGCCTGATTACCAGCGAATGATGTAAGTTGTTAACAGGTGCGAGAGGAATCACCGATAATGATAATGATCCTCAAGGTACTACAATACAATTCACCTGGTGTGAATATATGAGTCGATGTCGAACACCATGCAAAATCTTTCAGTCAAAGGCCATTGATGTAAACCTGTCGTTGGAAGTGAGAAACTTACCATTGAGGCATACAAGCTTCAAAGTACTAAAAGGGTTTTTCCTAAGTCAACTTCTTGGATAATCAGCTGATGTCGACAAGAAGTGACCCATCATAGGAGGGCCTTAATTAATCCCACATCTACGACACGAAACAAAGGAAATGATTTTGTGGAGGTGAAAACAATCTAATGATACAAGGTTCAGGATGGCGATCATGAAAAATGGAGAGTGAAGGTATTGCAGCGGATGAGGTGTTAGCTAGGTTGGCGAATTCTCTGAGCAACTTCTCTTGAACATATCGGCGACACTAAAATGGATTGGTAGTGTTAACCTCAAAAACGGATGGTACGGAGGACCAATGGTGATGTGACCGGTGAATGGAATAACCCAACCTGACTCAATCATGGTGATGGAGTGAAAGTGTCATGTTCAAGAGCGACCTGCTACGAATGAAGTTATTCAAGTTTTCTTCCATTTTTTCCCTAGTCATTGCTGACCAATACCTCTTTATTTTTGTCAGGCTTGAGGAGGATAACATATGCTTGTTCTATAATTTGCCCTTCGGGCAAACCTGTCGCTATGTTTTAGCGAGCTTAGCGACAGTGAAACTCACTCTTGTCTAGATGGACAAGTTTGTCGCTATTATTTTAACGAGTTTAACGACAAATATAACTCAGTCCTTTTCATTTTTAGAGAGTTTGAAAAGGGATGAAAATGAAACTCTAGTAGTCCTTTTTCGTGGTATAATCCCATAAGTCCGAAAAAAGTATAAAATAATATGAAAGGGATGACTTTTCGATAATTTTAACGAGCCGAAAAAGACAAGCGCTCGATCTTTTTGTGGAATGATCCCTCAGGTCCAAAAATATTAAAATGTAGAGGAGGGATAGCACTTCCCTTTACTTTAACAAGCTGGAAAGGCTAGTAGCTCGGCAATCTTTTCATATTTTATGAGTCTAAAAAGATCTTAAAAGAGACTCGTTTTTTAGGAATGAGTAGTGTTTTCGGGTAGCAACTGGTTCCAAGTAAGTTTGGAACTTCTCAAACACGACAATGTAAAAAGGGTGGCTAACAGAATCACTCATCGCAGGTGTTCCTCAAAAGAGTAAACAATCAAGTGGAGGCGTATGATCGGCTAAAAGAGTGGAGGTGACAGTAAGAACACGACCAAGGCTCAAAATGCTGATAGCAATGCAATCACAAAGTTTATTTACTAAAAGGCGGGTTTATTTTTTAATGAGCTTGAACCTTGTACCAACATGTGTTCAATGGCAGGTTTATTTTTTAACGAGCTTGAACCTTGCGGAAACATTGCTCGCTGCTAGGTTTATTTTTTAACGAGCTTGAACTTTGCGGAAACATTGCTCGCTCCAGTCGTCTTTAAAGATGTCTCTTATTAGTAGGTTCATTTTTTAATGAGCCTGCCCCATGTGAAACTTTGCTCAGCTGCCTTTTTATGCAAGCTAGAAATGACCAACTATAGAACTAACTACACTAAGAGTTAATGAACTACTAAGGTTAGGTAGGATAGTTTCTGACAAAACATTTCCTTTGCTTTGCCTGCGTGCCGCCGACAAAGGTGAATGGTGGATCGGACCATTCACCTAACCTAAGCAGTTTTTACTAAGGGTTATTCTAAAACACTACAAGGTTAGAGTTATGCTAGTCACTTTTCACTTACATAAAAGGGGTTTTCATGCCCCCAGGTGTTGAGAAAACGAGAATTTCCAAGTTACCGTATGGAAGTTCCTGCATTTAAGTAGGATTGTTCTGTCTACGAAGTAGACAAAACACTTCCATGGCTCTGTCCATCAAAATAAACAAAGTTGAATGGTGTGAGCTTCCAATCACATAACTTGTAAGAATATGGTGTTTTAGACCAATCACATTACCTACAAGGAAATGGTGTTTCAAACTATTCACATTACCTACAAGGGAATGGTGTTTTAGACCAATCACATAACCTACACGGAAATGATGTTTTGGACCAATCACATTACCTATAAGGGAATTATGTTTTAGACAAATCACCTAACCTACAAGGAAATTATGTTTTGGACTAATCACATAACCTACAAGGAAATTTGTCTTTTCATCTAGGTTTGCCTGCCGAAGCAGACCAGGGTGCATGCCCCCTAAGTTTCGTCACATTCACCGAATCACTCGTGGTAACTAGGTGAATGAACTGGAGGTTGAAGAGACATTCCTTGTGCAAAGATACCATTTAGGGATGGTGTTTGACTCATAGTCGTGTTTGAATCGGGAAATGAAAGATGGTCGACAAGTTCCACCATTCTGCCTTCATGCGAGAAACACATCACCCGGAATAGTGTGGAAACAATAGCTCCCATGCTGTAAACGTAGTCACGCCCAAGGAGTAGATTGTAATCAAGTGGCCCTTGGACTACCATCACATTCAAATGAATGGCTTTCCTTCTCAAAGTTATAGGCAAATTTGGAAGGATCCCTAACAGTCGATTAGTTCCTTTATTGAAGCCTGACAAATTTCGATTCTCAAGCAGAAGTGATGGCGAACCAAGCGCTTTCCAAGTATTTGAGGAAAGGATACTCACGGAAGCCCCTTCATCTATGATAGTGCCAGACATGATCATTCTGTAAACTTGTACTATGATTCGGAATGGTACATTAGATGGCAAGCGGGTCCCGCTAGTAGATTCCAATCGAAGGAAACGACTAGATTTCTTGGAGGGGGGACCGAATAAATGGTCGGATGAATCTCTTGAAATGGGGAACTTCCCTCATGTGGTAAAGGAACGGGTAGATTGCCCCCATGCTCATCAGACTCTATATTAACAAAAATAATTTGAACGGTGTCGTTCTCGTTCTCTTTGGAAATTGTATCATCTGAAGGTGGACCTTCTCAAGGCAAGACTGGGTCAGCTTCCATCCTGACTTGTTGACTTTGGTCTGGTATGGACTTAGAGGGTTTATCTTCAATGATAGGTGTTTTAACCAACAACTAAGGTATGTCAGTCAGATTTTCAACTAGCGATGGACTTGGCAAGAGTTTCTTGTATCCAGGCGGAAGTCGCTACGGTGAAGCAGGACGGTTATCCAAGATACTTTTAGCTTCATCCAGAAAAGGACAATGGTGGAGGGCATGGTCGCCTTCACATAACCTACAAGGAAATCTGAATCTTCCTTTTTGTGCGTTAGGTTCCAAAGAGTTTTTATGTTCATTGAGGTTTATTTTAGAGTTGATCTTTCTTAGAAATTTGACTTTCAAGATTCACCATGTGATGTAGATGTAAAATTCCTAAATATGCAATCTAAATTGATAAACAGTCGTTTGTTTACTTTTAGCAATGAAAATCCTAGCTACTAAGGAAATAAAAGTATGATTCTTTCAACAGAGAGCAGAGAGCACACACTAAATGCACTTTTCCTAAATCATTTTCCGCACACAGTCTAAATGCAAATGCACATGCATGTATTTGTTTTTCTGCTTCCTTAATGTGTGAATGCCAAAAAGGAAGACTAATTACAAATTTGAACTACTTTCTTCAAAGTGACACTTTAACGATTTCTTTTCAAAATGAAAGGAAGACTAAAATGACACTTTCGACTTCGAATGGAAAATTGTTTTTGACACTTAAAATATCGACAATTCAAATAAAATACAATGGCAAAAGTACAATCGACTATCTAAAAGAGGAAGACTTTATGACACTCTTCTTGTTGACTCAAAACAATAGTTACGACACTTTTGAATCGAAATATGACAGTTCGATTAAGCTACATTTTGCAAAGGAGGACTATAAATGATGAAAAATACATTAAAAACATTCACAATTCCTGATCAATGGAGGCTGAATAATGTAAAGGAAGAAGGCTTCAACAATGATATATTGATCATAAGCAGCAAAACTACTGAATAGAGCTGAAAACAATGACGAAAAAACCAAATTCCATAGAAGGAAACAGTATCATTCAGTCATCACACCTGTCCTTAAGGGAAACAGGGATGCATCTCACCTGCAACACACAGGAGGTGCGATGCATCTAGACTGCCAATGAGAGATAGTGCGATGGACCAGGGAATGAAACTGAGCTTGGTTTTTGCTCAAAATTTACAGCTAAGTTCAATGATTTAGGTCGAGCTATGATAGACAATAAACACAAGGTATAGGGGTATGATCTTATGAGGTTATTGAGCTACCACCAGGGCACTTAAGATGTTTGCAAGTCAGATGTTCAGTTCATAAACCAACCCGAAGATTGACTGAAGCAGCGTTGATCTACTTTGCAGTTGCATAGAAAAATCAATTTGAAGGCTAGTTGGCTTAACTTCAAGCTCCGTCTGTATTTTATAAAGCAAACAACAGTGAAAAACAAACAAACTATTCGCTCCCCGGTGAAGTCACCATTTTGTTTCCGGGAAAACTAGTGTCTCTTTGATCTGCTAGACCCACTAAGACGGGTAGCTATCTTAGAAACAAACAATTCAAAGTAACTTGTGTTTTCCTTTATGGATGACAGATAAGAGAGAAGCAGAGAGCACCAACCCTAATCTTTTGCTTGGCTCCTTGCTTGTTTCCTCTCTCCTTTGATAGAGCTTGTCGCTCCTTTCTCACTTATCCCGCTTCAAAGAACACCTATGGAGGAAAAGCAACAAAACACCATCAAAGCATAGAGATATATGATACCATAAATAATGCAGAATCAGAAGTACATTAAACATACAATTGCATTCACAAATACAAAAGTATATGGAGGAAAACTCAAATAACTTTATTGATAGTAGAAGTAGAAGAGAAGATTACAACCCAACTGTCTGATCCAGCATCATCCTCCCAGCATGAAAGCCCTCTTCAACTCATGAAAAGAAAGATCACCCAACAATACAATGTCTCAAAGAGAAACCAACAACACTTCCTTACAAATTACCAAAATTCCAGCGTTTAGATCTCTGTGATGAGGGATCCATATATAAATATTTGCAGGGGGGTGAGTCAACTTCTGGGTTTTTGATTAGTGTCATTTCACTGATAGTTCTTGGTTCCACTTGGAGATTTCATGATCTCTTACTCATCCCTGGGCAAATTCAGAGAGGCAAGTGTCATAGGAGAAGTTTCTAGAAGATTCTCTAGGTTTCCACTTAGCACACTGTCTCTGCCATTTGTCTACTTTCGTCCATCACACCCTACAAAAGACCTTTTCAGTATGCATCGCACCCCCCATGTGTAATAGGTGAGATGCATCACACCTTGACCAAGGAGCAGTCTGTATGGATCAGTTTTGACCAATTATGAGTAGTTTTTCAGGTGGAACTTCTGGGAAATGATGTAATCATTTGACCTTGATCCTTTAGGGTATGAAACAACACTTTTAGGGGTTTAAGAGCCCTTGGTTTATTAACATATGTGATTGGGGTTGCAGTGCCCAAATATGTCTATAACAAGGAGGCTAAGCCTCAACCAAAAGTTTGGTTTGAAATAGTTACTCAAATTCTTCCTTATCAGCAGCCTATCAAGGTTGGGTTTGTGATAATAGGATCGAAGGTCATGCAGAGATAGCAAGGATCAAATGGAATGAAGCAAAGTGAAGAACTCAAACCCAGGAAGGCCAATGAGGAAGTGAAGATATCCCACAGCCAACAAGAAGCAACAAAGGTGTCGATGTTCAAGAGCGACAAGCTGTCGTAGGTAATTAACAGAATATTTCCAAATTTTCTCCCCACCATTATTGGCGAGTACCCCAATTGTTTTTTAAACACAAGCTTGAAGGGGATAACATATGCTTGCAATATAAGTTTTTCCTTCAAACAAATCCAACCTAGTGAAATTTTAAGGAGCCCTGGGGAGGAGAAGCTTAGGTCTCATCATGGCGACGAGTCCAATGTCGTCAGGGTCTAATGAGTCTGACATAGGTAAAACTCAGAGCCTTTTTCATGTTTAGAGAGTTTGAAAAAGACACAGAAAATAAAACTCCAAAGGGGCCCTTTTTGTATGTTTGTGTCTCTTAAGCCTGAAAAGGTAGAAAACGATACTTGAGAGAACCACTTGACCATTGCAGTCAAGGAGCACTTTTCGTAAATAGTGCCTCCAGCCCGAAAAAGCAAAAAAACTTACTGGGGACACGATGTTTCATAACCATTAACGAGCTCAAAACAACAAGGGCTCGGCAATCTTTTCACATTTCAAAAGTAAAAAGAGAGCTTAAAGTTTACTCAGAAAGGTTTTTTTCGGTATTGATTGAGTATATAATTCATACATCGATCATCACCAGCGCTCAAAACACATGTTGCTACACAAGAAAATGAAAGCATAAGATCTACCTCACAAAAACATGCATATAGGCCAAAACCCTAATTTCAAACCTTAAGGAAAACCCTAAATTTCTAAAAAAATATTATAAAAAGAGACATTATGGTGAAAAACCAATTTACTTGTGTTTTTTACTGTGGTAAAAAACTTCAAACATTGCGTACCTTGTGAAACTGGGCAATCGATTCCAGGAAACTCAATGGTCCATTGCCTCTCGCACTTCCTCCAGGTAAATACCCTATCCCTACCTTTGTTTTCTTCCCAAAATTAGATGCAATTTCATGTTTTCGACCAGGTTTTAAAGGAGTATTTTGGACAAAAATTCTGCCTCTGTTGTCACAAGTTTCCCCCTCGGGGTTGTGACAACCGAGAAATTTGTACGGGGCAAAAACAAGATCGTCGCAGGAAAGTGATGTACACTTGCAACGACCTATAAATTTGTGAACTATGAAAAAAGGCTCGTCGCAGCTGTTTTAAGAATAGCTACGACGAGGGCCAGAACCTAAAGATCATCATTTATAAACAGTTTTGAATGGTGAAAATGGTTGGATGGCTTTTAAAAATGGGATATTTATGCATGCAGGGATAAACAATGGAATTTGTATGGAAAGAACATACCCATTACCATGATGATGAGATGGGAATGGCGATCCTTAGTGTCTAATCATCCTGCAGAACTGTGGGTTACTGAAGTTCTTCCTGACACCACTGCTAAGAGCACAATTGGATCTCCTAGAGTATCTAATCCGAGCATGGAATCCAAATGAAGACAAGTTCATAATCCATGGGTAGGAAATTGAATTTGATGCCACAGACATCTACTTTTTGACTGGATTGTCAAGAAGAGGAGAGATGCCCCGCATGGTGGGAACTTGGGTTACTAGAGACTCGATGGATACACTTATCACAACACTATGCCCCCCGGGAAAATGAAAATCATCAACGAGTGGCAAGCTACAAATTTTCACTGTTAATGATTTGTCACTACGGGTGTTGCTATTTAACATAACCAGAGCAGTTGCATCCCAAGCCCAGCACGAGGCGACCAAGACTCAATTACGGTTAGCCCAAGATTGCTTGAACCCTACTATGTTTAACTAGGCAGAGGCCGTATCTCTCAACATGAAGAGATAACTGACCAAGTGACATTGGGGTGAGGCAAAACAGTCAGGCTACAGCTCAATCTTGATATTGCTCTTGCTGGAGCGACTCCCAATCCTACAGAGACAAGACGTGACATTGGGATGGCTAGGACCAAAATAGACATGGATAACTCGATGGGCACTCGTGATGCTGCGACGAGGTGGTGGCCAGCCTACATCATGGGGTCTGGAATTTGTTGAGTAGATGAACCGCCAAAAACTTATAGTCGAGGATTGGTCGTACGCTAGTATGGACTTCAGGGAGTTCCAGACATGCTGCTTCCTCCTAGCGAACAGTGGGATAAAAGAGGTAAAATACTCAGCTTGACCGACAAAATTTTTGTAATGTTTTGTTTGTTTTGTTTTGTTTTGTTTGTTTGTTTGTTGTTGTTGTTGTTGTTGTTTTTTTTTTTTTTTTTTACCACCTCTGGGTGGAGATGCTAAAGAGGAAATGGCCCGTAACCTAGAGAGCTTGATTGAGGGGATCCCAAACTATAGAGGATTCAAGGAGATTCCCAGGCAGTACCAGCGACACACCGCAGGTGTGTCGAATAGGATACACCGGCTGCTTCAACGCGTGGTCCAAGAAGTAGTCTACTATAGAGAGCATAATGCATAGTAGACTTCTAGGTTTCTTTACTGCATAGTTTTGAGATACATGTGTCTCACGATGTAACTGAACACACATACTTTTTGGACACACACACACACATATATATATTGAGCGCCATGGTGCGCAACACACGATATACATCTATCTATGTTTTACTGTATCTACTTATTGTGTCTGAATGCTTGCTTATGATTTTTATAAATTGCACAAATGTTTATATAGTACTTGATTTGCCAATGAATCAGTTAACGTATTAGCCTTCTAGGAATGTGTCGATATGTGATATAATCAAAATTCCTTTCCAGTAAGCGAACCCATAAATACAACCTTAAAATTTGAGGATTTCTAACAAAATAACGCTCATTAAGTTTAACAACAATAAGCTAGGAGTCTAGATTCACAATCAGTGCACGAATATTGAGGTCAACAGCCTCAACCAATAATTTGATGACAACGTTATATTTAGCGACATTGTTTGTGGTACACCCTAGACAAACACCTTGAAGATCCACTAACTCACCATGAGGATCGTAGATAACCCATGCCGCGAAGGAAAGATTCTGGGTACTACGATAGGCACCATCAGCTAAACCAATATAAGGTGTGATAGACATTTGCATAAGAAGTAAAAAGGACACAATAAGTTGCAAACGCTTACACACCAATCCAAACATGTACAAAATGAAAGACACACTTATGTACACAACAATCCACGAAAGACTCATGCATAGTATTTCGTAAGATAAAGCCCATTCCGGGGCTTATCCAAAGGGTTACCTTCATAATCAATTAGCTCATAAGCCGCTTTTTGCAATACTCATTTAACGATATAGGACCCATGCCACATGGGTTCGAATTTTCCTGCCCCCAGCTTGCCATTAGCTTGATCATACAGCAGGACTAAATCTCCCTCTCTGAAGGAACGTGGATTCATTGTCTGATCAAAGTGAGTCTTGACTCTCTTCTTTTGCGCTTAAATAACTAAAGAAGCAAGCTGATGAGTCTCGTCCAGCCATTCTAGATAAAGAAGGCATTCTTCCACCGAAGTAGTCTTCAGGAGAAATTCGACAACTAATTTGAGAGAAGGGATTTCGCATTCAATCGAGATTCTAGACCATAAACCATTTGAAATGGTGTGAATCCGGTCACATCTTTAACCAAGGTATGGTAGGCCCATTGGGCATAAAATAACATTCAATTCCAGTTGGACTTGTGCATGCCAATTGTACGCTGAAGCATAGTAACCAACACCTTGTTGACAACTTCAACTTGGCCATTGGCCTAAGGGTAATAAGGTGTCAAACTATCGTGATGCAAGCCTAACTAGGTTATCAACTCAGCCATCATATAACCATGAAAATGGGAACCATGATTAGTGACTATAGCCTAAGGGACTCCAAACCAAGTAATCACATGATTGAATAGGAACTGCATAGCTGCCTTACCGTCATTAGACAATGTAGGCATCGCTTCGGCCCATTTCGTAAAATAATCGACGAAAACGATGATATGCCCATGCCCCCTAGCCAAGAGAGGGTTATAGGTCATAAAGTTAATGCCCCATTTAGCAAAAGGGCCTACAGTAATGACAGGATGCAAAAGGGAAGGTGGTGCACGCATCTTCTGCTGGTAAATTTGGTACGCGTGATAGGAACGGACAACAAGAATGTAGTCCTTAAAAATGGAGGGCTAGAAGTAACCAGCACGAAGGATCTTTTAGGCAGTAGCATGACATATGAATGCCACACGTGCCAGAGTGGCAGTCATTGAAGACTCTTTCATCTTCCTCGAAAGTCAGACAACAACGGAGAGCAGAATCAATGTTAAGACGGTATAAAGTGTCTCCAACAATATGAAAAGTCTGAGAATGGTGACGAATGTGTCACCGAGCATCCTTAGACAAATCGAGATGGAAGGAAGACGTCTAGAGGTATACAATAATGTCACCATACTATGGATCGAGGGTACTGATCGAGAAAAGTGTGTCATCCGAAATGCGGTCCTCTATTCGAGAGGGAGCGGAAGCAGATGGTAATGAGCAGATCAACTCAATGAAGACCAGTGATTTTTTAGACTTGGCGGTAGTGAACTCCAAATCGAAAACTTGAAGGATAGCAATCCATTTTGAGTACTTGCCCCCCAGCAATTAACGTGACAAAATTTATGTCATCAGGTTGCAATCTGAAATCATGGTCATCGTATGCAACATAATATAATGACAAAAGTGTTGGACAGCTTGGACAGCTACCAAGGTGAGCTTCTCTACATAAGCATAATGAGTCTCAGTGTCGAGAAGGTTGTGGCTAAGATAATAGATAACATGCTCAGAACCATTGTCGTCATCTTGAACCAAAACCATACCAAAAGTACTATCAGTGGCCGCTAGATAAAGCAAATAGTCACAATGATAGTCGAGTGGATGCAACAAAGGAGAAGAAGCGAGAAGTGTGTTGAGTTGCACAAATGACCTTTGGGCGATGTCATCCCAAATTAATGGAGTGTCACGCTTAAGGAGACACGTGTAATCTTTAGCAATCTCGGCGTAGTTAGGGATAAAACGACGTAGGAAATTGGCTTTTCCTTGCAAACTCTACAACTGATGCAAAGAAGCAGGAGGTGGGAAATTCAGTATAACTTCGACTTTGAGAGGATCGAGATGAATTCCCTCTTTAGAAATGAAAAACCCTAGGATTCTGCCGAATTTTACACAGAAGACACACTTATGCGGACTAAGATGAATACGGTACTGTCTACAGCGAAGAAAAATCTTGCGGAGGTGGTTTGGATGGTCAGAGCGTTTAGTTGAATGAGCCAAAAGATCATCTAGATATAGCTTAAGAATGTGACAGATGTCATGAAAAGCATAGGACATTGCTTGCTGGAAAGTGGCACTGCCATTTTTCAGGCAAAAAGGGAGCTTTTTGTAAGCAAAAGTACCCCATGGGCAGATGAAGGCGGTTTTGTGTTGATCGATAGGTGAAACATTGATCTGGTTATAACTAGAAAAGCCATCCATAAAAGAGAATATCTCACTCCCAGCACAATCGTCAATAAGTTGTTCAATGATGGGAGTAGGATAGTTATATTTTAGACATGTGCAATTGATCTCATTATAATCAACACAAACCCTAATAGTGCCCTGCTTTTTGGTCACAAGGACAATATTAGATACCCAGTTTGTCAGT
This sequence comes from Pinus taeda, assembly GCA_000404065.3. NCBI lineage: Eukaryota > Viridiplantae > Streptophyta > Pinopsida > Pinales > Pinaceae > Pinus > Pinus taeda. Next base: position 46,926 of record APFE030964417.1, on the reverse strand, counting down.
GGGATAGGATAAATAAACCCTGCCTTGAGAAGTTTCTCAACTTCTCCTTTGATGGTCGCAGCTTTTCTCAGGTGCATGGGGCATAAACATTGTCAAACTGGCTTTGCACTAGGGTACATAGGTATCTCGTGTACCACAGTACTTGGGTCAATATCAGGAATTTCTTCATATGACCATGTGAAAATGTTACAGAACTCGCGGAAAATGTCAGTGTAAAGTTGGATCTCCTCTGGAGAACAAGTAACTACAATGTGAATATTTTCAACAATCCTTGGTTTAACAAAGATGTTAATGGGCATGGTTTGTGTAATATTCCACATATTTCCCTCATAAAAAACCTCATGAATCAGGATAGGTGTCTGAAGTGGCTGAGAAGGAATACAAGAAGCAAACATCTCTAGACAGGCAGTCATGGCCCCATGGCCTGGGAGAAATGAGGAACGATGGTGATGATTGAACCAAGGAGGATCCTCAAAAGACATAGCCTTAAGAATTGCCTCATCGGAAGGAAATGTCCCTTGTAACGGATCCGGAGAAACAGTGTCTCCAAGCCAAGGGGATTGCACATATGTGTTGAGAGATATGCTTAAAGGAGCAGAGTCGGAAGATGAAACCGAAGCTGAAATTATTTCAATGTAGTTGAGCTTGGTAGGGCTCAACGACATAACTTCACCCCATGAATCTACCTGATCGACGGGGGGAATCACCCAAGGATCAGGATTGATATAAATCATATTAATAGAGGCGACATTGTTGGCATTATGATACATATGTTGTGCTTGATGGCAACCCACTCATCTCAGATGATAAATTATAGTGCAGAAAAGTTCACAAAATTTTATGCAGAGAAAAGTTTATTTCATGTAGAGAAAAGTTCACGGAATTTTATGCAGAGAAAAGTTTATTTCATGTGGAGAAAAGTTCATGGAATTTTGTGCAGAGAAAAGTTTATAAAAGTTTATTTCATGTGGAGAAAAGTTCACGGAATTTTATGCAGAGAAAGGTTTATTTCATGTGGAGAAAAGTTCACG
>APFE030964417.1:29307-44696 GCA_000404065.3 Pinus taeda | reverse complement strand
TTAATTAACTGAAGTAGCGTATATCATTTGGATTTGAAAAAGGAATATTTGACTTGATAATACTGATTCACCCCCCCTCTCAGTATTATTTCCAACAGACATTGGGAGTTGGGAGTGAAAAAACACCCATAAGGGCAGAATCTTTAAAAAGTCCAGCACCCACACTCTCATAGGGAATACTAGTATGCTCCACAAATGGAACATTGCCATCTGAGGAAGAGGAAGCAAGGAAAGAAAACTGATCGACTATGACGATTTTCCCTTGATGAGGAAAATGAAGCACATGAAATAGTGACGAAGCAATGACACGCATAGCATACGTCCAGCTTCACCCCAACAAAAGGTTGTAAGTCAAATTAGTGTCAACAACTTCGACTTTGACCTCAAATGTCTTCCCTTACAGGGTGATAGGAAAGCATGGGATAATACCAAATGGACGAGAATCTCTTCCATCAAAGGCTTCCAAAGTATTAGGAGATTGACTCAAAGACAAGGAACCGATGGCCTTCCATCAAGCAACAGACATGATGCAAGTGGAGGCACCCTCCTCAATAACAGTACAATGAATATTCTTCAAGTTAATGATGACTTGAATGAGAAAAGCGATTTGATGAGGCAATCGCGGCACGTGGTTCTCAAGATCGAATGTAATTAATTTTGAATTGGCTGGGTCAATGCCACCAATGGCTGATAGCAGAGACTTCTGTTGGGAGGGAAAACTCTAGAGAACTTCCAAAGCAGACATAGCCAAAGGAGCTTGGGCTAAGTCTTCAACAATACTATAGTGTTGCACAACATGAGCATTGGGGTTATAAGAATATTTCCGGAGGACTCCCTTAGTAGGAAGTCGAATGACAGACTCAGTGCTAGGTCATTCAATATGAAGAGGGCCAGAACTAGATGAAGGAACAATTGAAGGAACTTCAGGTTCCTTGCCGGCAGACGGAGGATATTCTTTCTCTCGAGTATTCACATGAATAGGGACAGTCCTAGCCATAAAAACTTGGGAGCCAAAAGTGGAAGAGGATTGAGGTTGATCGACCACCATTTGAGTTTGTTGAGAGGGAAAAGGCTCTTTAAGTACAATAGGAGTTCCTAGAGTCCCCTTAAGCAAACGACTAACCTTAGACCGTCTAGGATAGTCTTTAGTGTAGTGATCCTCGTCACAAATAAGACAAGGATACTTAGGTTTGTGTTTAGCACCATCATCGGCCGGAGGCTTAGGAGGAACTTGCTTTAGTGCATTGGTCTTATTTTTACCTTTCCCTTCTTCTTACCTTTCAAATCTTTATCTGTCGCGGTGGACTAGACAACATTGACTTCGGAGGTTTTACCAGCATTATATGTGGACTGAGAAGCATTTTCACTAGGAGCGATAGGTTTTTGCTTCACAGCGGTCATGGAAGACTTTCGGGAAGATGAAGCAACGGACCCAATAACACCATCGACGGAAGGCATCGACGAAGCTTTAGAAGTTCTAGGGCGCAACGCATTAGGCAAGACATGATACAATTTGCCAAATTGGGAATAAACCAAACCAAGATACTAAGCACACGCAATAGCTTGCTCTTTAGTAAGGCATGCCCCCATAGCAATATTTTGGGCTATCAGACCGACAAAAGAGGTAGTAAACCAGTCAGTTAGAAGTTGATTAGGGGTCCAAAACTTAATCAAATGGTGTTGCCTTCTCCATTCATGAATATGATCAGAGATGTGAGTAGCCGTGTTCTGTTTCAGAGAAGTAAGGAGATGTGTTCCCGTTTCATCACAAATTGGTAACTGAAAATGGGTAAGAAATGCCATTGCAAGAAAATTGAAGTCTTGGAAAGTTCCATGAGTAAGCTCAATATACCATTTCACAGCGAAACCAGTAAGAGTCCTTTGAAAAAGGCGAAGGCGGATAGAATCATCAAGCCATGATTTAGATGAGCACTAGAGGTGATAAGTCATGCCATGCGCTTGAGGGTCCTCTCCTGATTTACCATCAAATTTAGGACAATCACCGGGAATTTTGGTCAGAATTGGTGGCCAATATGGATTATGAAGGATTGGAGCATTTGTTAGCTTGGACACATCAGGCAGTTCCAAGGTTTCCAGAAAAGGTAATTGAGGATTAAAGGACATCATAGGCCTCTGATAAGGGCTAGCATTAGGGTTCCAACCAGAGCCTTGTTGCCCCCATGGATTTTGTCCATAAGGGTTATAGTTAGGCAGGTTAATGCCAAAAACTGGTTCTTGTCCCGGATTTTGACTGTCAACAAACCAATGGTTACTGGCTTGACCAACAGGGGCAGCATAGTGCTAAAAATATTGATGAGGATTGACATGTGGTTGCTGATCATTTTGATATGGAGCACCCTGAGGTTGCCCTTGGGGTTGCTGAAGTACTTGGAGGCCATATTGCGGCTGAGATCCAAATTGTGCCTGAAGCCTAGGCTACATTTGATAAACAGGTTGGGCTGGAAATCCAACTTGAGTTTGGAGACCGGGTTGATTTTAGAGTCCAGTCTTAGTCTGGAAACTAGGTGGGGCTTAAGAAACAGCTAGCGTCTGAATGCCAAGTTGATTAAGAGGTGGATTGGTTTGACCAGACTGATGTCCTTATTGAAACTGGGGTTGACCCAACTCGCTAGAAGGTTGGCCTTTTTGGTACTGAGGTTGACCCAACTGGCTAGAAGGCTGGCCTTGTTGGTACTAAGGTTGACCTATTTTCCCAGAAGGTTGAACTTGCTGGGTAATAGGTTGACCTTGCTGAAACTGAGGCTGGCCCATTTGACCAGAGGGTTGACCTCACTAGACAACAAGATGGCCTTGCTGGATCTGAGGCTGGCCCATTTGACCAGAGGGTTGACCTAACTAGACAGCAGGTTGGCCTTCCTGGATCTATGTTAGGCCCTTATACTACTAGTGTAACCCCTTATTGTTATTAGTACAACCCCCTTATTATATTGTTGTACCCATGTAGTCCCCATATTGTTACTGTTGTGCCCCATAGAAGCCCACTATTATTATTATTATGCCCTTATATTTTATTGTTATGTCGACTCTGATTATATTACGACCCCTTAGACTCCTATATATAGAAAGGAGGTATTTTCAATTGTATCACCTAAGGATTGTTCATTTGTGTAATGTAAAGGAGGTTTCCCCTTTGAAGAGGCTGAATTCTAAGGCGTTCAACTATCTTTTCTATCTTTTTGTGAGCTAGTTTCATAACATTTGGTATCAGAGCTTTGAATTCTAGGTTTTCGCTGCTCCAAACAGGTCATCGTGGAATTTGCACTATAACTTTTTTTCGGCTACGTTTCAGATGTGACAAAAAAAACCATTTGAGAAGAAATCGCGTTGAACCTCAGACCTAAATTTCAGAGCTTTTCGCGCAATATTTGCGGAGATATGATCTGAGGAAGTCGGCCTTTCTGCAGACTCCTAAATTACATTCCAAACAGGTGACCTGGGGAAAATCATCATAAATATCTCTCTTAGCATCGGATTGAAATTTCATAAGAAGTTACAAAAAGAGGATGTATTGTAGTTTCTTGTGCACATTTTTTAGATCCAAAGGTCAAAACAGTGACACGTGACACGTCATACAAGTTCACTCTACTGAACTAGTCTATAATCAGGTCACCATGGGAGATTTGGCATAACTCTTCCTTGGAGAATCCAATTTGAATTAGACTAGTGACATTGGTAAAAGGACACAAAGGGATACTGCAAGTTACAATTTCAGAACTGGAAGATCTGAAATTACAGAGTTACAGTCATTTCAAGATCGAGCTCCTAAAATCAAGAAAAAGCGAAATGAGGAAGTTTGAAGGCAAGGATCTGGTAAATTGGATACTACAGATGGAGGAATATTTTGATCTACATGGTGTACCATTGTTACAAAAGGTATGTATTACATCTAATTATTTAGAACTGAATCAATTTTTATGGTATAAAGGACTTTGTTCTCGTAAACCACTTGTCACGTGGTCAATTTTCACAGAGGAAATGATAGCACATTATGAGGATACAAAGAGAAACTCCTTCTTTAGCCAATTGATAAATCTCAAACAAAAGGGTTCAATGGAAGAGCATATTGAAGACTTTCAAAAATTGAATAGAAGGGTAAATTATATTCCAGTGAAGCAAATGATTGATTTCTTCATAGGGACTTTAAAGGATAACGTTCAACATGAGGTTCATTTTTGGGAACCTGATTCATTGGAGGAGGCATTTGAATTGGCAAGAACAATTGAAAGCAAAATTATGAAAACAAGGAATCCCACTACTCATGACTATAATTATGGAAGTGTTTCTTCTCCTAGACTTTCACAACCTACAAGGCTTACACCACAACAATTGGAAGAAAAAAGAGAAAAAGGGCTTTGTTACAATTGTGATATAAAATGCACTAAAGGTCATAAGTGTGCTGAGAAGAAATTATTTTACATAGAGTATGAAGAGGAGGAAGAAAAAGATCAAGAAACATCAAAAGAAGAGGATATACGCCAGGACCCAACCCCAGAGAAAGAAGAAGTGAATCCAACCATATCTTGTAAAGCATTGGCAAGAATTACCACTCAAACTCTCATGATAGAAGGACATATGAAGAAGAAAAAGGTTCAAGAAGTGAAAGATCACATCAAGAAAGAAGAAATGAATCCAACCATATCTTGTAATGCATTGGCCGAAATTACTACACCTCAAACTATCAAGATAGAAGGACATATCAAGAAGAAAAATGTTCATCAAGAAGTGAAAGATCACATCGAGCATCAAGAAATGAATCCGACCATATCTTGTAAAGCATTGGAAGAAATTACCACTCCTCAAACTCTCAAGATAGAAGGAAATATCAAGAAGAAAAAGGTTCTGGCAATGAAATATCACATCAAGCATCAACAACAAGTTCTCCAACTTTTAAAGGATAACGCCACTTTGGTGTATAATCGAATGAAAAAAACAGGTAGATCAACATCGCAGTGAAAAATGTTTTGATGTAGGTGATTGGGTATTTTTACGGTTACATCTCAAGCAAGCTATTTATGAGAAGTAAATGTTGGCAATAATACATGTAGTTAAGAAATGTCGACCTTACCCAATGGGAAGACACTTCAAGGTAAAAATGGATCATGATAGTCTTAAATACATTTTAGAACAAATATTATCATTAGAAGAGCATAAAAAATGGGTCACAAATATGTTGGGTTATGACTTTGACATCATCTACAGAAAAGGGAAGAATTTTTTTGTTGCAGATGCACTCTCAAGAAAGGATGAAGATGTGGAAGCATTTTTTTGTGCTATTTCTATTATCCAACCAAATTAGATAAATGAAGCAAGGGATGAATGGAAGAAGAATAAAGAAGTGTGGCCACTCATTCAAAAGTTGCCAAATGTCCCAATTCAAACAATATTTCCAGAACTTGAAGAGGAAGGAAAAATCATATTGGAACCTGGAGCAGTCATAGAAACAAGAACCCGACAGCTAGGAAATCAATCAATTTTAGAGTATCTCATCAAGTTGAAGAACTTACCCGCTAAAGATTCCACATGGGAGGACAACAAACTTATATAGAAGCATCAAAAACTAATTAAGCGTTGAGGACAACACTTTTTGAATGAGAGGGGCATGTTAGGCCCCTATACTACTAGTGTAACCCCTTATTGTTATTAGTACAACCCCCCTATTATATTGTTGTACCCATGTAGTCCCCATATTGTTACTATTGTGCCCCATAGAAGCCCACTATTGTAATTATTATGCCCTTATATTATTATTGTTATGTCAGCTCTGATTATATTATGACCCCTTAGACTCCTATATATAGAAAGGAGGTATTTTCATTTGCATCATCTAAGAATTGTTCATTTGTGTAATGTAAAGGAAGTTGCCCCCTCGAAGAGGCTGAATTCTAAGACGTTCAACTATCTTTTCTATATTTTTGTGAGCTAGTTTCATAACAATCTAAGGTTCCTGCTTGACTAGATGGTTGACCTTGTTGGGCAATGGGTTGGCCTAGTTGAAACAGAGGCTGACCTAGCTATCTAGAAGGCTGAACTTGCTGGACAACCGATTGGCCTGACTGGAATTGAGGTTGACCTGGTTGACCAGAAGGTTTCCCTAAATAAACAAAAGAGGCACCTGTGGCGGCCAAAGGTTGTCCCTGAAAGGGTTGTCCTTAGAGGCCTAAAGATTTCCCTTAAAACGGTTTCCCTTGCAAACTGGAAGGTTGGCCTTGTGGGCCATGATAAGTGGTGTGATTCCAGGCATCCGAGAGCAAAACAGAAACTTCAACAGTAGGCTCCTGAGGGACGGACCCAATGTGATAAATATGAGCCCCTCGAGGATCATAATAGTGCAATGGGCTATGTGGATAGGAAGGCGGTTGGGATCCCAGAGGGTTATGATTTGGGTTTTTAAGAGTAAACATGTATTGCTCATATTACCACCCTGCCTAAATGGAAACAAAAGAAAGTGGTATATTACCTGTAGGGTGAATAACTCCAGACATGAAGGATGAAGGACCACTATTAGTGGGTCCAATAGAGGGCCTGGTAATAGTGGTAACCACTGAGGACACAGTAACTGCACTAATAGAAGGAGTTCTAGAAGCCACACAAACAATGGGCATTGATGGAACATAAGTAACTGATATGACCTGAGTCTGATCTATGGAAGTCGAAGCCATGAAAGGCCTTGAAGTCGGGGTTACAGTACGAGACCACACAGAACTCCAATTTAGAGATGTGGAACTCATGATGTCAGACAAGGCACGATAGCACAATGGTAATGACACGCCATGAGGAGTGCTAAAAGGGAAACCTTCTGGGGGAAGAGGAAGTTCTCCACTTGAGACAAGGTTCTCTTTGGTACTAACGGGACTCATCTCATCCATGTTGGAAGAAGCCATTGCAACCGAAACACTAGGAGGAGTAGACGGGAGGTCTTCGTCTAAATACTCACAGAGAGGAGCCCAATCGATATCAAAAGCTTCTTCTCCCGGAGCTCGAGAGTCAAGAGGCTGAACACTTGGGAAAATGGGAAGGGTACCACCAACAGTCAATACCTCAGAAGAGACAGGAGATGCAGAGTCTATGTCGCTTGGTAGAGAGGACGGGATCGGTGAGTCCTCCAGGATGGCTTAGCTCAAAAGGTCTAGGAGAAAATTAATAAGGTTGCAAAAAATCTATCAAGATGCGATCACAACGTGGCCAAGATTAATAGGTAAAATGTTATCATGGCAAAATAAATTTTATGACGTTGGAACGAAACTTTGCCTTTTCATGTTTAAAGAGTCGAGAAAAGAGGCTAAAGATCACTCTAGTCGCCTTCGAAGTTTAATGAGCTTGAAAGGACAAGTGCTCAGATGATCCTTTTACTTTTAAAGAGTCGAAAAAAAATGAAAGTGACTACTCTGGAATTATAGACAAGAGGTTTACCAGACAAATCGTAAAACTGCATATACACCTTGGTAATAAAATGAAAGAGAAATGACTAAGGACTTTCCGTACAACAGTCAATCTTCTCGAATGCTGTGTTCGGTGTGTTACGACTCTTAAGGCGGTAGACTCAGCTTCCTATGGATAATAGGATGATAACCTAGTGGGGTATTTCAATATATACATGACGGTACGAGGAGCACAAATCCGTACTAGCATCTATTGTATCACAAAAGGAAGAATCACCCAACCTTAATGAGAACAACAAGAACTAGGTTTAACAACGCCAGAACACGTCTCTAGACTAGACCTCTAAATATGTGAGTGTTAGGTTCCAATGCGTTTTTAAGTTCATTGAATAGATTTTAACAGTTAATCTTGAATTAAGTCTCAATTTCAAGGCCTTATCGAATGTATCTTTAGCACTCCTAGAATGCAACTAGATGAGCAAAAGACCATTCCTTTCGATGAACGACTACCTAAATGAGGGTAAGGAGTTCATTTCCAAACAAGAAAATGCAATAACATCAGTGCAAGCAAGTAATTCAATCAATATGAAACACAATGCAACGATTTCCGCTTATCTTGCAACTACTATGACGAAAAAATGAAAATTTTGAATTTCACTTTTAAATTCCTAGTCATAAAGAATCTACTAATGCAAACATGCTTTCATTTTCGTATGCTTTATGAGTGCAATTGTTTTTTATTTTTGGAAATAAATAACAAACAAGCTAATGCACAACTTGACTGATCAAAAGGCAAATGTAATATATGCTTCAATAGTGAATGGAAATCAAAGCAACACAAGAAGCTAGTTTGATGACCAATTACTACAGATCAACCAAGAAGATGGGAAAGTAGCAAGAAAACAACTTCAAACAAATCAACAAGACTGTTGTGGATGTAGTGCAGAATCTTGGAAGGACAAGCAACCCAAAACAAGTGAATTCTTGACGAAGCCCTAAAAGACGTAGGCCACATAGCCCAAAAACCAAAATTCATACAAACGGAATCAAGAAGGATATGCCTTAGAAAACGCAGTCAAAACAAGCTAAATAAGATGTAAGAGATAGAAAAGGACAAGCTACACTAGGCTATTTAGGAGGCAGGGTTGTAAAAGCAACCCTACACAAATCGTCGCAGGGGTAAGACTAACCATCTGAGACAATCGCCAAATCATCGCAAGCACTACACGAGCAACTGAGCGATGTCGTTGCAAAGGTACACCTGTTCTCAGCAACGGTCCAATTTCAGGAATCTTCAGAGTTGTATGATGGGATATCTGCAATGTATAGCTTGGGTAAAGAGGACAGGAGCTATTTTTCACAGCGGTCAAGAATTAAACAGCAACGATCTCAATAGAGAGGGAAAACAAGGCAAAAACAGTTGAAAGACACCAGACTTATCACTCAAGCAGTGAGGTGGACTACCAGATCTACTCAAGTGATCCAAAACACTAATGGTTGAGTCCCAAAAACAAAGAGACACTGTGTAATTCAATAAAAAACAAATCAAGATCAAAAACAAGAGACAACACACAAAGGAGTCCCTAGTGGAGTCGCCAACCTGTGATGCAGGTAAGTTCCCTCTGCAGACAGAGACAACCCCTCTAGCCCTAAAGTGGGTCTAGTCACAGCAAGACAAAGACAATAGCTAATTCCTTAAATAGTTATCGTTGAAGAGGCCTACCTTATACCAGTGTTCGATGAAGTCTTCTTTACGTCACTTCAATTATTGCTTTCTTCTCCTTAATGAACGATTCACCTGAAACAATATATGAAAATGACACAATGCATAATAGAGCAGCACAACGAACTATCTACTTATAGAGTCAAGGAACCATAAGCTATCAACATACATTTCATACATGATATAGGAAATAACCATTGATTGTATTAATGTAAACAACAGTAAAGCTTACAACCACGCCTTGATGTCGCAAGCTTCCTTGAAGGGTTCGATCAGTATGTCTCCATAAGCATTCACTCTCAAAGGTCTCCCAGAAATACTGATGACTCTCTCTCACCCAAAAGCACAAGTATGAACTAAGGCAATCACAACAAGGCTTCCTTCTTACAAAACCATTTTACACTCTCACAACATGAAAGGAAATCCAAACTGTAAGTTACCAATCCAACAAGCTAAGAACTAGCACACCAAAACCTCAACTAGCAGTCTAAGAACTCAGAACTAGCTGATCATAGCCATGGAGGATGCTTTTATAAGAGGAGGAGCCTCCACAAAGGAGGGGAGAGGAAGCTTATCTTCAAGGGAGGTTACTCAAAAGGCAGAACCACCATCTCGAATGGGGAGAGGTGAACTTCCTTGACCCAGTAACCAGCTCCAGAACCACCCAGAAGCATTATGTTTGAACTAATTCACCATATCTGGGTCGTTGCGGGTCAAACACTGAGACTCAGAAATGACATCGCAAGGCGTTAGTGCATTCTGGGCTATCGTCGCAGGCAGGATACTAATGACCTATAACAATCCCTAAAATCTAACTATCAATGAGAACAGATGTACTCTTGCGACAATGTCATGAGGTTCTCATTGACTCTGTTCCATCATCACAGACAGGATACTGATGTCCTGCGATGATCTTGAAACATAGATAAAAAGGGTCAACTTCAAGATTAATGAGCATGGTTAATCTTCTTGAGTGATATGAAATATGTGGACACATATTTGGATGTATGACACAAAGCAGATTCCATTCAGGGACTGACTCCACTTGGGATCAGGGGTGTAGGGTCGGTGATAAAATACTGTGTAACAATGCCCTGAGTGTGACTTACAGTGGCTGAAGGCTCATCTCCAACGTAACTTGCAGAGGTTAATGATGATTGATGGATAGAAATATTCTTCTTCTTATTCTTCCTCTTTCTCTTCTTTTTATATTTCTTATTAAAATATGGAGGAGAAAGAGGAAGCCTAGATTTCTCTTATGAAGAAGATGAACAATTAACACCCGCCCTTGAAATAAGGCATTCATGTGAGAAGCTTAAAGAGCATTTGGACTATTCGGAGTGGACCACAACCAAACTGGTAGTCCAACATTCAATCTAGGAGTATTCAAAGTGGCCATCAAGAGGTTACCAACATTTCCAAAGAAAGGAAAAGCACAAGGATCCCCTTTTAGAGGAGTCCCTTAGTTGGCCTCCATAGGAATATTGGCTATGTCCAACTTATACGCAGATCCTTCCCTTACGGGATTTTTCAAATGACTTTTCAAGGAAGAGAGATGCACAATCAAACCTTTTCCCTTAAGGAGGAAACTCCACAATTTCAAAAGAAAGATCAAAAACCTTTCAAGATGAGTGGAGTGGTTGGTCAGTCACTCAGAATAAAAGGTCCAAAATTGACAAGACAATTCCACTTAAATCCAACTAAATACAAAGAGAAAAGAGCACTCCAATATAAAGTCCGTAAAGATACAACCAAACAAGCAACTTCTAGGTATTTCCACTCTGGGTGATTAGGACCAAAAGCCAAAATACAAGAAAGTGAAGTAAAGGAACTCCCGAAGGCAGTTTGGGACGATAAGGGCCTAATCCTATCAGTGAAGGTCTTAGAAGAATTTGTGTTGAACTCTAGACAATAGCCTTTGATGGTGCAAGTAGCCAAGCTTTGCAAGGGCACCCTCCAGAAGTACTATGAAAGTGATGCAATGTCTGCCTCAGGTACCATGGGCATTCCCCCCCACAGTCACCAATGTGGTCCCTAGGAAAGGTAACTAAGGTCACCAGTTCATAATTAGAATTTGGGTGGAACAATCGTGGACACGAGATCCAACAAGTAGGAGAGGGCATATCTCTCTTTCCCTATCTTCACTCATCCTTGTGCTTAACTCATGTGTTAGAAGAGATTTCCCAGACATCTTAACGAGATTGGATTTCCACTCTTTAGTAAACTTGTATACTTTTAGTTCAAATGGCCTTGGAGAGTTTACTTTCCACACACCTATTCCAAGGCCCTAATTCCCTAGACTAGTTCATGTATCTACGAAAAAAATAAAATTCTATTTCATTTTAATTAAGCATGTATTTTAAGTGGTTTTTATTTAGGACATAGGGAAACATAAGCGAAATTGATGATGTTCTTATAAAGTTCATTTTACTTGTACATTTTTCTTAGGAGGCCCATTTTAGACCTCAAAATTCCCCTAATGACAATAACACTAAAGTGGCTAAGAGACCAAAACAGTTGAACAACTTGACCTAAAGGATACATAAAAGATTTAGAAAAACAGAAAGATATTAGAGAACCAAAATCCTTTACTAAACCAAAATTATAAAAAACTTTCTCAAATAATAAAAAATAAACCAAATGAGTCAAATTCAAGAATGCAAAGCGAAGTAGTGAAAAGATTGGATTATAACCAAGTTGAGAATCAGCTCACTGTCCAAGAAGCATACAACAGTCAGAAACTTAACCAAGAAGGTCTGAAACCCAATCTTAAAATGAAAAAAAACTTCTAAAAATTGCAAATTGTAGGTTGACAAAATCCTTTTGCAAAAAGAGACAAAGAAACCAACAACAACAAGGAACAAGACCATTCCAAACTATAAATGACTCAAGAAAGTTAAAAAACCAGGTTACACCCTTGATTGAAGGAAAATTTTGAAAAAAATCAAATTTTTCCAAATATACACAACTATGTAATAACATATATGTGTGTACACGTGACCGTTTCCAAAGAAACTAGTGTATATGCAGGTTTCTTTGCATAAATTGTGTGTGTGTGCCTCTATATACAAGAAAAAGTGTGTATATGTAGAGAAATAAGGAAAAATAAAAAAACTCAGGCCTGATCTAGAAGATCAGGCTGATTGCTCAGACTGCAAATGAGTAAAAAATATTGGAAAAATCAAGAAACAAGAAAGAAAACCCCAGATCAAAGCCCAGATCAAGGAAAAAACAACCCTTCTAGGAAATTTGTGATTGTATTCCCTAGTGGAGCCGCAAGTTTTGTTGGTGGGAAAAACTTCCTTAAGGTAAGGGTTGACAAGCTCAACAGATTAAAGGCGAACTATCAACAAGAAGCATGCATTCAAGGAAACAAACTATATAAACTACCAACATTGGGTTTGAGAGGAGTATCTTAGGTCCTATGTTTGATGTCGATCCTATAAGGTCCAAACCCTCTGCTTCCTCCAATGTGATAAGACCTAAAACACAGTTGAAAGAATTATATACATAACAATTAGTTCAAAGTGTGTGCATAATAAACATGTTATATCATCAAGTATAAACATATAAATCATCATCTAGCACATAAATCTAATAACCTAACTAGGCATCATCATCCTGAGCACATCTAATAAAACACAAGCATTGTCTAACATCATCACCACACACATCCTGAAATATACATCTCATATTGTCAAATAACTGCTATAACGTACACATCTATCTACATGCACATTAAATGAACATATATAACATGACCTAACATTATACACATCAACACCAAGATATAAATTAAGTACATCAACATGAACAATAAAAATGCAATATATATATATATATATATATATATATATATACCAAAAATTCAAATAACTGCTATAAAATATCCGATACAATAATAGTAATGGCAACCTCGTCTGTAGCAGAAGACGATGGATGGTCAACTACCTAATCAAGAGTCGAACTATGAGGTGGAGGAGGAGGTGATTGGTTTGCTCTCTGAGGAGAAACACGAGGCAATGGGTGATCATGTGTTGAATGAGGAGGAGGTGGTCGAGTACTACGAGAAGGATCACTGACACCTTAGTGATCATCTAATGGGGTAGTACATCTGGGTGAAGATTGTGTATCCAATGCATGGTCATATCGAGGAGGTGGAGTACTACCAGAAGGATCACCACCTTAATCATCATGATCTGACGGGATGGTACTATGTGAAGACTTTATATATGTTTCATGGTGGTGATCCCTCCTTAATTCCAGTATAATCCTGCTAGCTCTTACGATATGACACACAAGACTGACCATATCGTGTGAAAAAACTATTTAGAGCTCTAGGAGCCTAAGTTATGCCCTGATGTCTTGAGTCGTCACAGGGCGAACTCCCACCTCAACCAAAATTCTAGTGAGTCAGTCACCCAATTCCATCATGAATCCAATATCAAGCCTACGACACGGTCACATGCCTGCGTGTATCTGCATCCAATCAGGATGTCCCCCACCCTCTGCGGCCTTGACCATCTTTGCATATACATCCAGTGGGGGAGGAGGCATGCCCCCAACAAATGTGCTAATGTTTACAAAATATATAGTACACAATAATAATTGCACAATTTCATTAAACATTTTAATAAAACAAGTTAAAGAACATGCTAGAATGAATTTTATTTTAATTAATTAAGACAATAAAATGAAACTAGATTAATTTAAAGAAAACACTTACCTCTATCATTTATTGGTTCATCTTGTGTGAAGAGGATGTTGGGACAATGTTGCTAATCCATCCCCACATAAGGACACAACACAAAGATAAACATGTGGTCATCCTCACTGGACAGTAGCCCCAGTGCGTCAGCAGAAATCCTGGTCAGATACTCCAGCTGGCCCCTCTTAGGCATCATCTTGCCCTACATGTGCATCCACACCTCAGTCATTAGCCTAGGAAGGTAACGATGAAAAGTAGGCCTCGTCTTCAAAAGCCTGTAACAAAATACACAAACCATCTCTCAATAAAAAGGGAAGTCCACCCTCCCATGTATCATACCATGACATCTATCTAAGGTCATACAAATCTACCGCAAAAAATGACAGACCATCTGATACATCACGACCTCTTCACAAAATAATAAACATAAAACAAAAGATGGAAACTAATGCATTTCCAATCATTAGTATAGTATAAAATAGTACTCACTATTAGTGAGAATCATCTAACCTCTCTACACCAAAATAAGTGATCCATAGTTATCCACTAGACACCTGAAAATCTATTGGAGAAACCACATGATCCCCAACATATATATGAGAGTAGACAAGTTGAATATCTACTACAATACCATGGGGGACATCAGGGAAATGGGGAAAATCTTCCCCTCTACTGGATAGGCTAGTGATAAAATAAATGTCCTCCTTAGTGGGCTGAATCCACATGTTAATACCGACACGAAAATCTTGTCAATGGAAATCCTACCGACAGATCAGCTATGTCAAAAAGTAGGAGTGCCCCTTAAGGGATGTATCCTCCTCATAATACTTGAGGAGGCCTACATTACTCAAGAGGCCTTGGTTTGTTGCGGTAATAGGTCGAGGGTGCAAATCCCTCTCTCTCTGATGCCTCCCATCCTCGTACCATATTGTATTGGTCAACTCTTTGCTCTTGTTGTTGTTGCTCCTCTCTCCTCTGACATCTATGCATGATTGGCATATAAAATACATCAACCTCATACAGAAAACATAGTTTTAATTTAGTAAATGAAAAATGTGTTTATAAATATGTACATTAAACTTTCAATTAATAAAAATTCAACGTCAATGATAAAAAAAAATAGAACACACGAGACATGATGCACCAAAAAAATAAGAATGCATCGAAAATAGTGTGTACATCAAGTTGACGCACCTCTTTCGGTTTGAATACATACATAACATTAGTTCTTTTTTGTTTTTCAATGTAGTGCGTAAATATAAAATTTCACACTAATGCATTCATTTTATGTTGACGCACCACACCAGAATGTTCAAGTGAACGAACGCACTAAAATATAGTCTTTTAATATTATTCAGTGTGTTGTGTTAAAATAAACACATCGAGAAGTTACTTTTACCAAATGTGTTGGGCCCCTATACTACTAGTGTAACCCTTATTGTTATTAGTACAACCCACTTATTATATTGATGTACCCACATAGTGCCCATATTGTTATTATTGTACCCCATATAAGCCCACTAATGTTACTATTGTGGCTTCATATTATTATTGTTAG
>APFE030964417.1:432-24552 GCA_000404065.3 Pinus taeda | reverse complement strand
TGAATCATCCAAGAATTGTTCATTTATGTAATGTAAAGGAGGTTGCCCCCTCGAAGAGGCTGAATTCTAAGGCGTTGATCTATCTTTTCTATCTTTTTTGAGCTGGTTTCATAACAAAATGCACCACCGTAAAAACTATAATGTGTAAAGTGGTGCTTCATGGAACTTCACAGCCCTATGCGTTTCCATTTACCAAAGACATCGAACCACTAACGCTGCATTGACGTTACACACTGACTTGTGGTGCGCCCTGTAAATTTACATTGTGCACCATGAAAAGTGCGAGCCTAATTTCTCAAATGCATCACAAAGAAAACAAAATTAGAAAAATGCATTTTTTAACTTAATTTTAAATTATACTTCACTAAAAATTAAATTAGGGAGAAATAGACATTACCCAAAACATTTGCTCGTCAAAGATGCATAGTTGCCATGTAAATGAGAAAAAGAAATAGCTAGCGATACTATTTGTTATGAGTGGGATAGCTAGCTATAGAACTATGGGCTATTGGAAGTATTGATTGCCAGTCACCTTGCAGTCAAAGTCTTTCGAATCCCGACTCCATGTGGTGGAGTGGAACTCCCCCCCCTTGTTCGATGTTATAGCTAAGAGCCCTATGATCGTGGGGGGAGGGGAATAGCAAGGGGAGAAAAGGAGAAGGAAATAAGAATAAGAGAAAGTTGGTCGTTGATCCATATATCTGATATGCTTTCTATTCGATTGCCCAATGATCTGAAAGGTTGGGAAGTCAAATAGAAGAGGAATTCTATCAATTGAGGGGAGGGGAATAGCAAGGGGAGAAAAGGAGAAGGAAATAAGAATAAGAGAAAGGAGAAAAGAAGAAGAAATAAGAATAATTTGACCACCGTTTGAAAAAAATCGAAAGGCACACAATGAGAAATGGATGGAAGGATGGAAAGAAAGGGAATCATCAATGGAAGGGTTGTTCACAAAGGGAAAGGTTGCACCAATTCTTGAGAGCTCTACAATAGTGCCAATTATAAAAAGGAATTTTACAATCGGTAAGAACTTTTCTTATTTTTTTAACCTTGCTCTGGTGCACTTGAGTAACCGACGCATTGATGCAGAATATTTATGGAGGACACTGTAATTTTTTAAATTAAAAACCATATCATCGTGCACCATGTCATTTATGCCTCGGGGCATGTCAAAACATGAATAGCACTAGTGATTCATGTGGGTATAACACCAAAATGGTTATAATGAATTTTATAACTAGTATTTATCATCGTGCACCATGTTATTTATGCCCCGGGGCGTGTCAGAACATGAATAGCACTAGTGATTCATGTGGGTATAACACCAAAATGGTTAAAATGAATTTTATGACTATTATTTTTTTTTCCCAGTATAACCTTTGTTCGGTGATATTGAGTAGTATACACACCAGTGCTCTGATTTCACCCAGCGCACCATTATTTTTAAATTAAAAACCCTGTAATGGTGCACCATGTTGTAAATGCACTGGGGTGTTCCAAAAATGTCAAAGCACAAGGGATTCATGTGAGAATAGCACTGGAAAGATGAAAATGAATTTTATGACCGACATTTCTTTTAAGTTTAACCCTTGTCTAGTGTTATCGAATAGTATACGCACCAGTGCGTCTTATATACATAGCGCATTGTTGTTTTTATTTGTTTAAAAAATAACCCTAGAATGGTGCACATTTTATATTAACCACTGGGTCCTTCAATTCAATTAATGACACTGATGTGTGTAATATAGTTAATGCACCACCATTTTTAAATTAAAAACCACACAATGGTGCACCATATTGTTTATGCATTGTGGCATTCTTATAGGAGTTTATCACATATGTGTCATGAGAGTATAGCACCGAGCTGGAGAAAATGATTTTCATGATCAACATTTTTTAAATTTAACCTTGTTCCGACATTATCGAGTAGTACATGCACTGGTGCACATTGTGTACCTAGCACATCATTGTTTTCTTTATTTTTATAAAAATAACTCTACCACAACGTACCATATACTATTAAGCACTAGTGTGTATAGGTATAGTAATGCACCAGTGTGTCACTCTATTATAGATGCACTGTTAAAAAACATCTGCCCACCCAACTATTTTAGTGACCTATGCTACAAATGGATTTTTGGGCTATTTTTATAGGGGCTTCCACAAAAACATCTGCTAGAGGGTCTTTTCCCTGTAATGTGTTTAGCTACTTCAATTGATGTTGCAATGGATGTAGAATGCATCTTTTGTTTTATGTCATACTAGATATCATATTTTTCATTTTGTTCAAATTCACTATGATCATTAGTAGGAATGCCAAATGGAAAGAATTGGTCATTTTTTATTTAAATTTTAGCTGATACAACATCAATGTCACACCATGATGTGATTGCAAGGAAGATTTTTTCTTCGAAAGGGTCAATAACATGTTTATGAGGGAAATATGCCTTATTCCATGTTGCATGGTTTGTTTTTAGGTTGTTTTTAGTTTCTCTATATGGAATATATAGCCTGTTTTTTTATCTATAAGGGTTTTCAGGATCTTTGTGATGGTTATAGTGTCTGAATGATATGATACATGGCAACTTTCTTCTCTTGGAATATGGTTTTCCAGTAAATTGGTTTCAAGTATATTCTGCTAAGAAAATGTGTTCAAATTCAAGAGGACGAGAAATGTATTTGTCAATGGTTGATGATCACATGATACCTTTAGAATTATCGGGCTCTTATTCCAAGAGAAGAAGCCTTTTGAGTACACATGTTCGCTTTTCAGCTGGAGATGTGTTAATAAATACCATATTTAAAGAAGATGAATACAAAGGCAATGAAAGAATAATATGCACAACTTGTCTACTTGACATTTGTTGCATAATTAGTTTCAATTTTGATATTTAGATTGCAAGACCACTCCTCCCTAATTTTTTTGAACACAGATGTCATTTTTTGATTCATTCTTTTCATATAGGAACTACAATATGATGGTGCAACATATGCATCGAGGATGAATGATGCATTTGTGTTTTCTTGCCACAATGACGGGATTTTCTTTGCAAAGGAATTTATCCAAATGTTAGATGGTTTTCTTTGTAGCAATATTAAATGGCGTGAAATACAAGAGCAGAGAAGGAAAAATGTATCCAGGTTCTAGTACTCCAAGATCTACCAAACAAACATCAAATGTTGTGTTTTTAGCCTAGGTTTTGTTTCACGAAATAAAATAGTTTTTTTTTCAATTGTTCATTTTTGTTATCACTTTTTTCAAATGGTTCTAAGATATATGTTATACTAATCTATGGAAATGGGAAATTAAACCTATAGGGAGTGACTATATATTTTTCAAGTTGTTGTATGATGATCTGTATGGATTTTAATCATTTCTTTGGACAACAATTCTAAATTAGAAGACATATACTAGTCAATAAAATAAACAACATTATTATTAGAAGAATGTCAATACACTAGTGCATTTTGTATCCAAAGCAAGCCATGTTCATGATCATTTCCTTTACTTTGGAATTCTGTAATAAAGAAAAATTATTGTACTTTTCCAAACAATTCATTGACATTCTTGGAGACCAAATTGCGAAGCGTTGAGATTCTTTGCTTCTAGTAACGACTGTGGATGACTGGATTATCTTTGATTAATGTGTCATTGAATGTTTGAGGAGTAATATTTTTAATTAGACACATGTAACTGGATTCATGTTTTTTCAATAAATTTGTAAATGGACACCAAAGATGATCAACACTTGT
Source organism: Pinus taeda (assembly GCA_000404065.3). Lineage (NCBI taxonomy): Eukaryota > Viridiplantae > Streptophyta > Pinopsida > Pinales > Pinaceae > Pinus > Pinus taeda. The sequence goes on along the minus strand of APFE030964417.1, from coordinate 20,799 downwards.
GAAAGTCACAAAAAAGGTAGATGAACCAAGTTGACATATCAATGTGAAAAATGTCTTTTCTAATGCTTTCAAAAAAATCAGGTGATGTATTCATTATTTTTAAATAGTGATATGAAATTGGTGATTTCTAATCTTTTTGATGATTGTGTTTATTCTTAACATATCTAACAAGTAGTTTTTTCCCTTCACTTCACCTTTGTAAATAGAAATCCATGCAAAATTCGAACTTGGTTTTTTAGTGCATGAACTACTTTGAAAACAATGTTTGTAATATGTGTTGAAAATTATTTAGAACTATGTAAGAGTTCCCATTGTATCAATTTTTGATAATAAAAGTGTTTTATCATATCAATTGGTCAAACACATCCATAAAACAATGTAGGTAAGTTTAGTTCTTCACAAAACTTGTCTTGAAAAATGTCAAGCGGCTGAAATCCTTGAGAACGTGATTTGAAATATTTTAGTTTGAATATCATTGATCAAGTGTGGTTCTGGGTATCCATATATAAGAGTTTCAAATATTGGTTCAACATTGTTGCCATCATCAATTGACTATATATCTAATAGTTCGTTGCCACATTCTTCCTTCTCTGGGTTGAAATGATTTTCCCATTTGTTATTAATGATTATTCCTTTGCTTTGTTAGAGTGATGTGTTGAAAAAGTCACTTAAAGCAACCACGACATCATTTGGTCGAATGTTACCAGAAAAGTAGGCATTATTATACTCCATGTTTCTTTTTATCATGATTGCAATAGTTGTTTCATTTATATCTCTAAGCAATGTTGTTTTAATTTTGTTTAAGATAATAAGGACAATTATAGTTCTGCTAGTTAGCCCTATTTGGGATGTTTTATAGCCAAGTTGGCATGTTTATGCAAAATTCATTCTTGGTGCAACTAACCTTTCTTCTACCATTGTTAATAATGCAACAGATTTGATTCCTTGATTTTTGCAAATATGTAAAAATGATGCAAAAATTAGTATATTTTCATTAGAAATAGCATTATTGCAAGATAAGAAAATTTGATCATAGATATTGATATCTTTTGAGCCTATGCTAGGTACAAGGGATCTAAAAATTGACAATGTGTTATTGCAGCTGGCTCGTATATCTTTTTTCAAAGTGTAATCTCTCACAAATAGAGCATGCAAATGTAGGTGTGTCTTGAATTGATTGCAAATATGCCTTAGTTTCTTTGATAAGTTTTGCATGTTTCCTTTGTTGTCACTGCAACAAAGAGTCATGCATGTGCATTTCTTTTTTTAATCGTCATAGGTGAATGTAATATTTACCATCATTGTTGTATGAAGCATGTGATACTGATGTTCTTTCTACTTTGGTCGAAAAAAAAGTTTATGTATTTTTAATTAATAGTGTATTTGTTTTGTGCATTTCATAGAGCTTAATTTTTTTCATTTTTTTTATGTTTGGATGGTTGAAGGCATGGAACAAAGACAAAATGCAATAGGACCGTGGTCTATTACATGTCATTTTGTCGCCATTAGGCAAATGACCGCAAATCTAGATCTTTCACTATCTAATAAACTCTTGCAACAAATCCCCTACAATGTCGCAATGAAAACCATTCTAAAAATAACAAGGATCCTGTATTGAATTTCTTAAAAACCTAATTTCAAGCAATGTCACACTTTTCCTAGTCATTACCTGCGAAAACATAGTTTTGGTCATTATCGCCTTCACAATCCCACACTTTGTCTTCCATTAAAAAGTGCAACATCCTTTTAATGTAGGTAAAAATTCAAAGCAAATTATAGAAGCCTTGCTGGGGAATATTATACCAACAAGAAGGACTCAAACCTCCATCTCTTTGAGCCTCATTCCATGGTTCATGAATCTATTCCCTCTCATTATGGAACCCTAACCCCTTCTTTGTGGATTTGATTCTTAGAAAGAGGATCTCTAAGCCTCTCCTCTTGGCCTATAAATTCAACACAAACCATAGAGGAAGGGGTTTAATTTGGATGTAAACTTGTGATGTCAATTTGAGGATGGAAGCTTGCCACTTAAGGGAGGATTGGAGACTATTGAGAGGATATTTTTCAACATCAAGATTGGGTTGTATATCTTCTTTTCATTCAATTATAATATAAAAGAGTATTTATTTCTTACTATATTGTCCATTGTATATGCTATATTGGATGTTTACTTGCATTGTCCATTGGATCTAAAAATATTGGATGTTTACTTTCATTGTCTATTGGTTATGATATTAGGTACAAGTCTCCTTGATCACTAGTATAGGTTGTTTTGAATCATTTATATATCATATTCCTTTGATACTTTGTTTGTTATTGTGTTTACAAATCTAGATTCTAAGCATTGGGAAGTTGCATCAAACCATAGCGAGGATCTTCATCAGGCATTTTTTTTTTTAAGGTATGGACTTCATATCCCATTACTCTTTCTTGTGATTCAATAGAAATGAACCTAGGGAAAGATTTACTAGTTTGTTTGTTTGTTTGTTACTAGATTCAGTCATTGAGTCTAAGGAGATCTTGTCGTGTTCTCCTAACAAATTGGTGACCATATTAGGGAACAATTAAGGTTATTTATTGGCTTCCTTTACTTATTGTAGCCTTCCAATATCTTAAGGATTTTGTTTTGATCCTTAAAATCCATTTTTTTATGCTTGTGAAGTCTTTTTTGTTTTCCCTTTGTATGTTTGTGTGTTGCACTTTTCCTTCATAAAAAGTGTGACACTGTGCACTTTGTCTTCAAAAAAAGTGTGACATTGATCACTTTCCCTTCGTAAAATGTGTTTCACTACTCACTTTGTCTTTCGAAACAATACGACACCACACTAGTGTACATCATGTATGTGCAACAACCTTAGAAAAAGTCAAATTGGTAGGGTTTTACCCTCTAGGTCTAGAAATTTGTGTTTGTTGTATTTTTGTGGGTTTGTGCTCATTCAGGAAAAGTGAATCCCAGATTCAGATCAATGTTTTTTATTATATTTTTAAGATAAATCAATTATCTTTACAGTTTAAGGTTTTGAGTTTTTTGTTGATTTATTGACCTATAAAAAAAAAGTCTTTCTCTTCTAGAATTGGTTCTGTCAATCTCTTTTATTTCAGTGAATCTCATCATATATTCATTTATGCTTGTTGTAATGAGTTATTTCATCGATTGAAAAGCTAGTGTCTCTCATTGAAAGATAGTCTTGATTTGAATTTGCATGTTTTTATGCTTATTTTAAACAGAAAAACAATAAAATTGCTTGGAATTGATTTGCATTAGTAATTTCTTGTTGAAAATTAGTAAATTAGAGAATTTATTATGTTTTCTATTATTTATCAATTCTTTCTTTGTTGGAAATGAATGAAAGTTTCTCCCTTTCGTAGATAAGATTTCATCGAATTGAAGAGGTTGTAATTTCATATTAGCTGCATCATTTCAAATTGAGTTACTACATTGGTCGATTACCATACACATTTTACCTTAATGGAAAGTGAAAAAATAAAATAAATTAAAACATATCAAGGCATTAATCAAACACATCACATTTAGTGGATCTAGGTTAAAAGATGTGTTCTGACATATACAAACATAACAATTGTTGTTAATTGTGTGTGCTACATTCTGCAAGTAGTCGATATTCCACGTACGCAATTATATAGGATCGTTCTCCATGTACCCTTGGGTATATCAGATGGCGCTCCATGTATGATAATCATATCAGAATGCTTCCTATCGTACATGACACACTAGACAACACTAACACGGACTGAACTTCCATGTACTATCGAGTATGTCGCAAAACCCACTTTAAGTTGCAAACCTGCCATAGGTAATTGAGTCAGTCGCCTTGTTGTTTGTGATACACCAAAGACAACATTCAAGGAGATTTCCTACACGTACTTAATGGTATATTGCATTTCACAGCATCCTAGTAACCTTTTATACATAATATCCCATTTTTTACTACTTTTGATTATTTGATTGATTAAAATTGTGAATTTAATTATCACACATTGTTAAAATTTCCTAATCGAAATTCACTTTTCAGTAAACCTAGTGTTGATTCTGATAATGACGATTCTATAATTTTCTAATAAAGGACCCTATTTTAACGGGGATCCTAGTTCCTTTCCTCGTTTGGGAAATTTTGGACCTCCTTATATAGTTACATTGTCTCTTCCTCGAACCATTATAGGTTTACATGTATGGTTTTTTTCAACCTCGTTGGCATTAACTACCCAAACTATTGCACCTCAACCAATTTCACCATCTCAACAACACCAACCTCATGTTGACCCTTTACCTTATTCACCCAACATGTCTTCCTCCCTTTCTTCTTATTCTCTTGGTAAAATCCTTGATGTCAGTAACCAGGTGGCTAAGAGGAAGAAGAAGAAATATAAGAAAGAAGTCAACCAACCAACCATGGATGTAAGTATTAGTAATGGTGATGGACCTTCCAACATGCATCACAAGCCCTAACACCCTTGCAAGCTTTGTAAGGGTGACCACTTACTTAGCAATTGTCCTGGTATTCCTAAGGTCTTGGAAGTGTGGCCTGAAAATTCTTATAAACTTACTATTGATTCATTAACCTGTGATTCTAAGGCTCTATGAAAAAAGGGTAAAGTTAGGTTTCCTTGTAGGTTATGTGAAGGGAGTCATCAAACTCACCTTCTCCCTCATATGGATAAAGCCTCTAAATTGTTGGAAAACCTTATTGTTTCTCAACAAAAACTTCCAAATGGTTACCATAAGATTTTTCCCAACCTACCATCAGTTGATAAGTGATTGATCCCATTTCAAGTTCATCTAATCCCACGCTTCCCTTGGAGAGTGAAACCAATATCACTCAAGTTGATGAACCATTGGTTGATGAAAATATTGAATCGATTCCATATTTGATTTATCTCACTCTCCCTTTAGAGAGTGAAGTTAATAGGGATCAAGTTCTTTTTTTCACTTCAAATTCCACTGCACAAGGGGACATTTCACCCATTTCCACGAAACCCCCTCGAAGTAATAAGGTCATTTTTTTTATTGGAACATATTGACAGAACCTCGTCTCCATTTTTGCATCCCTTTCCAAATCATTGTGAAGGAATGCGATAAGAATGTGCATCACATTATTGTAGATTAAGGTACTTCTATTAGCATTTTATCCTCAACCACTTGGCAAGCTTTGGGTTCCCCTCATCTTATGTCTATTACTGAGAATTATTGGCTTTTAATAAAAGAGTTAGTGAACCTTTAGGGATCATTCCTTAGTTGTCAATTATTATGTAAGGTAAAATTGTGTGTATTGATGTAAAGTAGCCCAAGGTCCTTTGTATTTCAATTTTCTCCTTGGAAGAGACTATGTCTATGCCATGAAAGTTTTTGTATCGACACTCTTTTGTGTGATGTATTTCTCTCATAATAGAAACATTATGAATATTAACCAACTTTCATTTGGTTTCCCTGACATGACTACAAACCATAGGACATCCCTAAATTTTCCTTATACTCAAGTCGTATCTACCCCACCATAGGTTAATTATGTGGCAACCTATGCCATGTTTTTAGTTAACGATGCAAGTGAGCCTCTCACTATTTGCTTGAGTTATTTTGACTTAGATCCAGTAAGTGACATGATGAAACCTTCAAAGGGGACATTGGAGCTTGATTGTCCTACCCCTATTGAGTCCCTTGACATGTATTCCTTCCAGAGAATTGTTCTTCCTTTTGATGAATACCTCTTGGAAGCCATGATCAAGGTTGTTGACACCTGATCATCAGGATTGGGTGAATATAATGTAAATAAATAATAAGTAATATGAATAGTCATCGGGAGATGAAGTGAACAGTCTCTCCCTCATGTATATAATAAAGACCAACCTGAAGGAATATGATATACAAATCATTTTTTCTTTGAGGAGTTACTACCTGACCTGATATGGTATCAGAGCCAGCTCCCAAAATAGTTGTAACTCCGTTTTGCCTACTGTGCTCTCTGTCCACTACCCTTGTGTGCTCTGTCTGCCATAAGTGATTCTGACCCTTTCTACACCCATTGCATAATTGTATTCTGAGCAGAATGAAGGCCATCTCTGCCATATGTCAGGATGGAGTGCTGAACCATTGCTTATTCCACGTTGCTGCGTTGAGAGCATTACTGTTACTGCGTTGAGTGCATGAATCGTCTCCATGACAAAGTTTACTACGTGAAACGTTGGTGGTGCGTGAATAAAAGATCTACGAGGGTATGTTGCATTCACTTCTGTTGCATCTGCTTATGTTGCATTCGCTTATGTTACATTCACTTCTATTTGGGGAGCTCGATGAGAACATTGCCATTGTGCTCGGAGACATTTGCGATTGGCTTACCGAGAGTATTGACCAAAAAGCTAACAAAAGCAATGCCAATGCAAATTGATTGTTGAAAGTAATAATTGATTTTGATATTCAGGGTTACTATATTTTTATAGAGATTCAAGTCTAAAGTAACAAGTGGTGGAAGCGTTGAATGACACTGCACTTGGTACGCTACTTTCCCATGTTGATTTCTTCAATTCCTTTGAAGATGACTTTGATGATTCTGATATAGCGTGATGGATTCTAGATTGATTCTCTAATGGTATTTACATGTTTTTTTACATTTTTACGAATACACAGTGTTAAAAACCCCGTAAGGCTTCAATAATCTTGAATGGAAACTCGTCTTTATTGTTAATTCAAGGCTCCAAGTTTGAACCATGTGAAAATTGGTTTGTGGTAGTTGTCCTATGATGTGTATGTGAGTTGAGCAATGCGTTGAATGTACATGGTATCCTATGAAGTGTATGTGAGTTAAATGCCATGCGTTGAATTTCCATGGTATCTTGAACTATTTTGTTACGCTGCCTATGAAGCGTTGTCCTATGATGTGAGTTGAGGCCTAATTTTGTGCATGTTTTAAAATCGCCGGTATGTGTTAAAAAATTTTGAAGGGCTGCATTGGGTGATCAATGTAAAAAGAAACCGATATATATTTTGAATAGTTCCGATATATATGTCTTGGGTATTGACATTTGCTGTCAAGTTGAGTTTGTTGTCTAGTCATATCAGAACTATATTTTTTTTTCCCATTAAGAGTAAAAGTTTTGCAACAATTTTTTTTTTGTTACAGTATGCATTCAATCATATCCATCATGGGAATAGTGCTCACGAGCCAAGAGAACTATCCTGAGTGGTCCCGGATGATAAAACACGTGCTCATTTTCAATGAGTTGTGGAAATGAGTGTGTATTGGAGACGAAGATAAAGAGCCAGAACAACCTACCTCAGACAAAGAGCTCATCATTTGGGAAAACAAGAACAGCAAAGCTTATGCATTAATCGCAACATCTGTAAATGAAGAGGTGAGTTGCCATATTTCGCTATTTTCAACTACTTTTGAAGCCTTACAAAAGCTGAAAGAACTCTATGACTCACATTCTACACTTGAAGTTGTTCAACTCATGATGAAACTATTCACTCTTGAATTGCAAAATAATGATTCTCTTGCTCTTGCATCTGAAGTAAAGTCTATAATGCATGATATCAAATCCACTAAGGTTGAATTGGATATTCCTCTTATCACTTTTCTCAAAGCACTTTATCCTACTTACTCCAATTATCTTGAGTCATTGCAAGCAAATGGAAATCTCAAAGATATCACCTTTGACTCACTTGTGAAAAGGTTTGCTGAAAGAGAGAAAGGTTTTGGAAATAAGACAGCCCTTGAATCTTCTGAAGAGGCTATGTGCCTTGCTCATAAAGAAAAGCATCTTGCTCAAGATTCTTCAAGAGGAAGAGGTGGTCGAAGAGGAAGGGGAAGATATTTCAGAGGCAGGGGGGGCAGACACTCTCACAGAGAAAAGGCAGATTTGCACTGCATATGCTGCAAAAGAAATGGATCACATGATGCCTCCACGTCCAAGTTACCATGGGACAAAATTGAGCAGCAAAGAAACCAACAGAAAGGTAAAATTGATGATACAGACAAAGGTAAAGCACCTGAATCTGCTCACTATGTTGTGGCACAATGGAATATTGGAGTAAATGAATATTTATTTAATGCCTCACTTGCTTCTTGGAAAAATGGTTGGTTGCTTGATTCAGGAGCAACCTGCAACATGACTCATAGAAAAGATTTTTTTGAAGAATTTACTGACAATGTTGATGGAACAGTATACTTTGCAGACCAATCAAAAATCAAGCCATCAAGGCTTGGCACAATCAGGCTTAAAATGCCTGGTCTTCCAGACTTTCTTCTGCAACATGTTCTATATCTCCCACAACTCAAGAGAAACTTGTTGTCTTTGGTCCACATCCACCAGCAAGGTCACTCCATTCATATGTTTGATGGTAAGCTTGAGGTAAGAAAAGCATCTGACCACTCACTTGTCATGAGGGGAATAGAAGAAGAAAGGCTTCTCAAACTGCAAGGAACCTCTGCTCATGCACAACATTTCTCATACAATTCTCATCATGAAGAAGGTACACTTCATCAAGTTTATTATGGCATGCTAGATTTGGACATTTGAACTATGACAGTCTCCGCTTATTGAAGAAAAATGGTGTTGCTGGTTTTCCTACAATTCCTAGAAAACTTAAGCAATGTGATGCTTGCATTCTAGGAAAGCATAGCAAACAGTCTTTCATGATTCACATTCAAGAGCACATAGGAAGCTTGAACTTATTCATTCAGATTTATGTGGTCCAATGCCTGTTTCTTCTGCAAATGGAAATAAATATATCATGACATTATTGATGACTACACCAGAATGTGTTGGGTTTATTTATTGAAGAACAAATCTGATGCTTTCCTAACATTCAAGAATTTTCATAAATGGATTGAAATTGATGCACAATCTCATATTGGGTCTATTCGCACTGATAATGGAAAAGAATATACATCAAATGAATTTGAACAATATCTTTGCCAACATGGGATTAAACATCAAACAACTGTACCTTATAATCCCCAACAGAATGGTGTAGCTGAAAGAATGAACAGAACAATTTTGAATATGGTACGATCAATGCTTTTTTTCAAAAATGTAAAGATAATGTTTTGGGCTGATGTTGTTCTATGTGCTGCATATATAAAGAATAGATGTCCATCTAGTGCTATAAGAAACAAGACTCCTTATGAATTGTGGTATGGACATGTTCCTTCGGTCAAACATCTCAGGGTTTTGGTTCCACCTGTTATGCTTTGATACCAAAGGTACATAGAAGCAAACTTGGTGCTAGAAGTCGTAAGTGTATTTTCTTGGGGTATTCAAATACCTCCAAAGCATATCGTCTTTATGATGAAGTAAATAAAAAGTTTGTTGTATCTAGAGATGTAATTTTTCTTGAATCATCCAAATCTGACAATGTTTTTGAGCGGCAACTTGATCGCTTGGATAGATTCGCAAAAGCAAAATCATTTCAAGAATTTGATAATCAGATTCCACATCTTGAAGGGGGGATTCCTATACTAGATCAACATGTGGAATCTTCTTCTGAAGAACACTCTCCCCAGCATGAAACTCCAACAACGGATGATGCTTTAAGTGATGTGATTGATAGAATTGGGAGACTCAACCTTGATTCAATCCCAACTCAATCAACGAAGCAGCCTGGACCATCTCAGAAAGGTCCCCCAAAGTGGCTGACAAAGACACTTGAAAGTGTTCATCCTGATGAGGTTGGAAAGACAGGAACTAGAAATTCAAACCGGCAAAATGGAGGTGATGTAGAGACTCTAATTCACCTGTTGATATGGATGTTTCTTATGATTGTGAATTGAACTTGTCTATAGATTTTTAACCAATTTCCTTCAAAGAAGCTGCTTTTCATGATGAATGGAAAGAAGTGATGCAAAAGGAGTATGATGCCCTCATAAAGGATGGCACTTGGAAGCTGGTTGATCCTCTATTAGGAACCAAACCAATTGGCTGCAAGTGGGTCTACAAGAACAAGTATAAAGGTGATGGCTCACTTGACAAGCACAAAACTAGGATTGTGGCAAAAGGTTTTGCACAAAAGGAAGGGGACGATTATGAGGATATTTTTGCCCCCACGCAAAATGGGCTACCATTTGGACACTCTTTGCCCTAGCAGCTCAGAACGGTTGGAAAGTCCATCAAATGGATGTAAAAACTGCTTTCTTGAATGGAAATCTAAAAGAGAATATTTTTATGTCCCAACCCGAAGGATTTGCTATGAAATGACATGAACATAAAGCATGCAAACTTGTGAAGTCCTTGTATGGCCTCAAACAAGCACCACGAGCCTGGTATGAAAAACTAACTGAGCATCTTCTGAAACTCAATTTCAAACATTACGATCTTGATGATGCAACTTTATTTGTCAAGAAAGTTGGAAAAATAGTTGTATATCTTGTGGTATATGTAGATGATCTTTTGATGATAGGGAACAATGAAAGCTACATTGCATCCATAAAGAAGGAATTGGGGAAAAGTTTTGAAATGACTTATTTGGACTATGTTCATTACTATCTTGGTATTGAAGTAACCCAACATCCGAAATCCATATTTCTTTCTCAAAAGAAGTATATTGGAGATTTGTTGAATAGGTTTGGCATGACAAAATGCAATCCTCTTACTACTCCAATGGAACAAAACTTAAAGCTCACATCTACTGAAGGAAAAGAATTTGAGGATGCAACAAAGTATAGACAGCTTGTAGGAAGTCTCAACTACCTAACTACTACCAGACCAGACATTTTGTTTGTTGTTGCAATCCTCTCTAGTTTTATGCAAAAGCCTTGTGAGGGACATTGGTCTGCTACAAAAAGAGTTCTAAGGTACTTGAAGGGAACCCAAGACTTTGGAATCAAGTATACACATGTGGATGACTTCAGCTTGATTCGATACTCTGATTCAGACTTCAATGGAGACAAAGAAACTGGGGTATCTACTTCAGGATATGCTATGAGTCTTGGATCAAGAGTTGTCTCCTGGAGATCACACAAACAATCAGTTCCAGCAAATTCCACAACAGAAGCAAAATACGTGGCAGCAGCTAAAGCAACAAAATAAATTGTGTGGCTCAGAAAAATTCTTGAAGATTTGCAAGTAAAACAAGTACAATCAACTCCACTCATGATTGATAATACCTCTGTAATAAATTTGGCCAACAACCCAAAGTTCCATGATCAAATGAAGCACATCAATACTAAATATCATCTGATTCGACATCATGTTGAGGCCAAAACAATCCATCTCCATCATTGTTCCACTAATGAGAAAATTGCAGATGCCTTCACCAAAGCACTTGAAAGAGAAAAGCTTGAACGATTTAGAATGATGTTTGGACTCACCAACATCCCTTCAGGTTAAGGGGGGGAATGTTGACACCTAATCATCAGGATTGGGTGAATATAATGTAAATAAATAATAAGTAATATGAATAATCATCGGGAGATGAAGTGAACAGTCTCTCCCTCATGTATATAATGAAGACCAACCTGAAGGAATAAGATATATGAATCAATTTTGCTTTGAGGAGTTACTGCCTGGCCTGACAAGTCCAATCGAAGTTGGGAGAGGATCAACTGATCATGGTGACTTTCAACAGATGGTAGTCCATAGATATGTAGCGAATATAGTCTTCCATGTTTATCACTAGTATCAAGTTTCCTAGTTGGTCAGTGTTGGCATTTTTTATATGAGGTCGAGTCTCCATGTTGATGGGAGACAATAAGCTATGTAAAATAGAAATTTCTTGACATAATAGAAATTCATAATGGAGCAACAACAACAAGGGTGGTTTTTCTCCTGGAAGGGTTTCCACCAAAAATATTGTGTCTTATGTGTCATGATGTGATTGTGTGCATTGTTTATTGTTTATATTATTGCTTATGGTTTTCAGTTATGCTTATATGATGCACATGTTTAATGAGTTACTGCTAACATATATGTGATTTAGTAAGTGAAATTAATAAAAGGAACAAATTGTATATATATCACACTACAGATTCAACCCTCCCCCCCCCCCTCTTAGTAATGCTCAAAAGTTTCCAACAATTGGTATTAGAGTAGGGCTCTTGGTTGCATCTTAATCACTGGAGAGTATATCTGTGGTTTGTTGGTAGAAATTGAGATTCTTTTTAGAATGGTTTCCCTTGTTGCTGCATATTACAAGGTATGGCACAAAAATGTAAAATATCAATTATTATCTTTTGGATATAAAATTTGGAGAGTAACATGTGAAGTTTGTTGCAAAGATCCAATCGCAGATGGATTTTAGCTGCAGGATGCACAAGAAAGATGCATAATCTACAAGAATCTTCATGATTATGATATGAAGAAACTAGTGGATTTGAAACGTGCCAAAGAAATGTGGGACAAACTAGAATCCATATTTGGTGATGGTGCTAGAAGAAATAAGGAAAATGAGAAGAAGATAAACAAAAAGAAGAATAAGAAGAAGAACAGGAACAAGGCCATTCAAAAACAAGAAGCTCGGCCACAAGATTCTCATTCTGCTAGTGCACATGATTTTGAGTGTGATGAGAAGAGATCAGAAAATCATGAATCCAAAGGTATAAACATTAATGATTTTATTTTGAGTTATAATTTTGATGATTTAGATTTAGATCTTGCTGAAGCACATAGTGAAGATGAGAATGTTATTAAGGGTCTTCGAGTTGATATTTCTAGACTAACATCTACAAGCAAGGATTAATAAAAAACATTTCATATTTGTGACAATAAGGAGGCCAAGATCAACGAAGAGATTGTCAACTTAAAGGTTATTTCGGAAGAGTCAGAAAGAGGTTGAGAGATTAGAAGATGAAGTGACTTCCTTTATAAAGCACTGAAAGATTGAGAAGAGTACTATAGCCTTGGATAGTTTGCTTGAGATCCAAGTGTCACCATTGGATAAATCTGGTCTTGGATTTCAAAAGGATGAGTCTAGTTTTCATGCAAGAAAAAATAACAAAGAAGAATCCAAGAAACTTGTTGCAAACAATACGAGAAGTAAAAGTGAGAACCAAGGAAACAAGAAGAAAGAATAGCAGCCAAATAGAAAACAAAAGAAGCAACAGCAATATATATATATATATATATATAATATATATATATATATATATATATATATATATATATATATATATATACATATACATATATATATATATACATATATATATACATATACATATATATATATATATATATATACGTGTTTTCATGAGTGAAAAAAAGTACATTTTTCAGCCATGTATATGCGTTTGGTTTCCACTAACATTCGGTTGGAAATTTGTGCATCCATGCATAGAATGCACTCATTTCTCGGCCATAGAGATGACATGTGAGATGGACCAGCCATGTATGTGATGTTGTATGATGATTACTACATTTGTGTATTTGATATTCTATCATCATTATATTTTGGTTGATATTCCAGTCTTTAGTATGATGAGTCATTATGGTGGTAGGCTTTTTATGTAAGAATCTTATTGAGTCTATTTTGCAGCCATATGTATGGGATAATGATGATGTAATATTCATGATGTATTATGTTTTTGAGTGATTGGTTAATCGAATATGATCATAGCATCCATGTATTTCATTAATATATTCATGTAATATGCTCATGGAGCCATGTACTTATGGTGTACTATCCTTTGGGTCTTATATCCATGAGTCATGAGGTCATGTTAAGGTCATATGAGAGCATGTATGAGGTATTTGTTTCTACATCCATGTAATTATCACTATATATGTCATATGATCATGGTCATGTGGAATCTTCGTCCATATGGTGTTTCTATTTGTCAAAAAAAAATTGTTTGCAACAGAAGCAACTTAGAGATAACACTTGTTCAAGGGGAACATCTATTTTCTCTTATTCTCTTCATCCATACATTGTTGGAATTATGATCCACTTTGAGGTTTTCATGCTATGCCTCATGCTATATGTTGGGTGTTAGCCTGATTATCTTCTGTATTCAAAGGTATCGCCGCATTGGACCCCAGTTCATAATGGTCACCGCCCGTAAAATATTCGCTACAGGGGGGGTCCAGGGGGGGCGACAATATATAATTTTATATCAACTGGTATCAGAGCCGAAGGTCTATTTAGCTGATAAACTCGCAGGAGGGAAGGGTTCCTGGTTCGAGTGGGAGCAATGGCAGAAGATGGTAGGTTTAGGGTCGAAAAATTCAATGGCCAAAACTACCATATGTGGAAGATGTAGACGGAAGATTATCTGTATCAGAGAGTTTTGTACCTACCATTGAGTGGAAAGAAAAAGAAGTTGACGAGTATGACAGACACAGAATGAAATATTCTCTACAGAAAGGCACTTGGAACAATATGGTTGTGCCTAGCAGCATCGATAGCATTTAATATTTCAAAGGAAATGACAATAGAGTCTTTAATGTTGACATTGGCCAAACTATATGAAAAACCCTCGACCTCAAATAAGGTATTTCTTATGATGCGTTTATTTAATATGAAGATGTCAGAAGGTGGATCTATTGTTGATCATTTAAATGATTTTAATATAGTTACAAGTCAGTTAAGTTCTATTGGGGTAAATTTTGATGATGAAGTTAGGGCTCTATTATTTCTGTTCTCATTGCCAGAAAGTTGGAATGGTTTAGTTATGGCCATTAGTAACTCTATCTCTAGATCTAGTACTTTGAAGTTTGATGAAGTTGTCGGTGCAATCCTTAGCGAGGAAATGCGACGGAAAAGCTCCAGTGAGACATCAGGTAATTCTTTGCCTGTAGAGACTAGGGGAAGAAAAATGGAAAGAGGAAAGAGCCCAGGATACTACAGTAAGTCAAGAAAAGGAAAATCCAAGTCTAGATCGGGGATAGTGTGCTAGAAATGCGGGAAGAAAGGACACCTAAAAAAAGACTGCAAGTCTTAGAAGGGAAAAGAAGGAGATGTGCAGTAAGAAACTAAGCATGAAGCGAATGTAACAGGTGATGTGTTGCAAGATGCTTTGATTCTTTCATTAGAAAATATTATTCATGCTTGGGTGGTAGACTCAGGGGCCTCATTCCATGCCTCACCTGATAGGAAACATTTTCATGATTATGTTCAAGGAGATTTTGGACAAGTTCAATTGGGTGATGATAAACCCTGTAAAATCATTGGAATGGGTATAGTTTTCATAAAACAAAAAAATGGAAATCAGTGGCTATTGAAGGAGGTAAGGCATGTTCTAGATATGAAGAAAAACATGATTTCAACAGGGCATTTGGGAGGTGAAGGTTACGTAACTACTTTCACAGATAAAACTTGGAAGGTCACTAAAGGATCCTTGGTAATAGCAAAAGGAGGAAAGGTTGGTACATTGTATTTATGCAATGGTATTTCTAATTCTGTTAATGCTTTAACCTCTACATGAGAAGATACAACATTGTGGCATCATAGGCTCGGGAACATGAGTGAGAAGGGGATGAAAATTCTTCACTCAAGAAATTTGTTGTCAAGTTTGAAGCATGTTGATTTAAAATTCAGTGAGAATTATGTTTATGGAAAACATAAGAGAGTCAGATTCCTTAGAGTTGGGAAAGAAGAGAAGAGTGAAAAATTAGAGCTTGTGCATACAAATGTATGGGGACCTGCTTAGGTATCATCTCTTGGTGGCTCTCGTTATTATGTTACATTTATTGATGATTCAACCAGAAAAACCTGGATTTATTGTATTCGAAATAAATCTGATGCCTTTGATGCTTTCAAGAAATGGAAAGATTTGGTTGAAAATGAGACAGGAAAAAGGTTGAAGTGTCTCAGATCAGACAGTGGAGGTGAATATTGCAACAAAAAGTTTGATAGGTAATGTTATGAGAATGGAATTTGTAGAGAGAATATAGTTCCAAGAACACCACAAGAAAATGATGTGTCAAAAAAGGATGAACAGGACAATCATGGAGTGTGCAAGGTGCATGAGATTGCATGCAGGATTTCCATTACAATTTTGGGTAGATGCTGTAGATACTGTTGTTTATCTAACAGAGGGTCTTCAAATTCCTTGGGTTTTGGTATTCCAGAGGAGGCATGGACAGGTAAAAAGGTAAACTACTCTTTTTTAAATACTTTTGGTTGTGAAGCCTTTGTCCATATTAATAAAGAAAAAAGAACAAAGCTTGAGGCAAAATAAAATAAATGTACCTTTATTGGATATGGTGTTAATGATTTTGGTTATAGATTTTATGATTATGAAAGACACAAAATCATTAGGAGCAAAGATGTCATATTCAATGAAAAGGTTTTGTATAAGGATCTACTGCAGGAAAAGAAACAGGAAAAAGAAAACAAAGAATGCACAGTGCTTGACAATATCACAGGAAAAGTGATGGTGCCTGAAAATCATAATGATCAATAGCCAGAAAAACAACCACAACTGCAACAAGCACTTCAAACACCTGAAAGTGGTGTTAGAAGATCTACCAGGATAAGTAGATGCCCTGAACGATACTCTCCTTCATTATATTATGTATTGTTGACTAATTTTGGTGAACCAGAATGTTATGAAGAAGCAGTGCAGGTAGAAACCAAGAAGAAGTGGGAGCAAGCCATGAAAGAAGAGATGGACTCCTTAGCACATAACTAGACTTGGGACTTAGTCAGATTTCCTGTAGGTAAAACAATGTTTTAGAATAAACGGGTTTACAAGTTGAAGGAAGAAGATGGAGGTAGAAAAAAGTATAAAACTAGACTTGTGGTGAAGGGGTTTACACAGAAGAAAGGTATTGATTTTGATGAAATATTTTCTCCTGTTGTTAAAATGACTTCAATTAGAACTATTTTAAGTCAAGTAGAAATTGAAGAATTTCATCTTGAGTAGTTAGATGTAAAGACAACCTTTCTCCATGGGGATTTGGAGGAAAAGATATATATGCAGCAACCACAAGGATATGAGGTAAAAGGGAAGGAGAAACTAGTGTGTAGGTTGAAGAAGAGCTTGTATGGCTTAAAACAGGCTCCAAGGCAGTGGTATCTAAAATTTGACAGGTTTATGTCTGAACAAGGTTATACTAGATGTCACTCTAATCATTGTGTTTATCCCAAGCCCACCTAAAAATGGTTGTGGCCAGTCAAGTTTTGGAGACCCTGGTTATAGCTGTGCTAGACATAGGGAAGGCTCTCACCACATGTTGTGGATTCTTTGAGTTGTACATGCACAGAATGTGTACGATCATCCTATTGATGACCTCTTTCTAGACATCAATTTGGGGATGGAAAGTTGTGGACTTAGTGAGCTTGGTGTCCAACATTGACCAGAGACTCGACCAAAATGTACTGAGGAAACTTCTATCCCGATCTAAGATGATATGCTGTGGGATCCCAAAGTGTACACACACTCGTTCAAAAAAGAGTTTAGAAATGGCTTCTACTGTGATATTCTTCTTGCAAGCCATCATAATGAACATCTTCGAGAATCTATCGATGACCACAAAAACACAATCATTTCCATGCTTAGTAGAAGGAAGGTCCGACATGTAATCCATGGAGATGGATTCTGAAGGTCAACTAGGGGTAGGCAGCAGAGTATAGAGGCCTTTCTTTTTTATGGTCAATTTGGAAATGGCGCATGCAGTGCAAAATCTGATGTACTTCCCGACATCTTATCAAAGATTTGGCTAGTAGAAATACTTCTGTAGTACTACCGCTATTTTCTCAACCCCGAAATTCCTAGCGGCCCGACTATAGCGCGCTTCACAAATCATCTTGGCTCGCTCACTTGAAGGAACACAAAGGTGTCCCAGGTCACATAGCAGGGTATCCTAGAGGTGAAAATCTAGAACTTGCTGACCCTTCAAGAGCCTCTAGTATGTGTGGCCAAACTCTGGGTCACTTTTCTAGAGAAGTGGCCAATCAGAAGTCTCGTGCCCACAAGAGTTGAGCATGGTTGTTAATGCCATGATTAGTGGTCGGCTGAGGCATTCTGAAACATTATTGGTGCTACCCTTCTTATACTTGATATTCAAATGGAACTTATGTAGGTATGTGGACCACTTTTGATGGCGATCATCTGTAACTTTCCATGTGCCTGTATGAACTGCAGGGGTCGGTGGTTTGTGTGGATGACCATTTCCTTCCATAAAATGTAGTGCTTCCATTGTCTTCAAGCCTGCACAATGGAATACATATCATTTTCATAACTAGGATACTTTTGGACAACGTTTGAAAGTGTCTCACTATGATATGCCACTGGATGCCCCTGTTGAGTAAGGATTTCTCCAATAGCATAGTCAAAGGCATCTGTCTCGATCTCAAATGGTTGTTTCAAGTCTGGTAAAGTGAGCACTTATGGAGAGCAGAGGTGATGTTTCAACTTTGCGAATGCCTTCTATTGAGATTCATACCAAAAGAATTTTTCTTTCACTCCTCCCTTGGTGACTTGATTCAAGGGCCAAGTGATATGAGAGAATCCCAACACGAACCTGTGGTAGAAATTGGCAAGATTAAGAAAGCTACGAAGCTCTGTCAGAGTGGTTGGGGTTGGCCAATCTTGAATGACTTGTATCTTCACTGGATCCACATGCACCCCTTGTTCATCAATAATGTATCCTAGATACTAAACCTAGGTCATGCCAAAAGTGCATTTCTCCAAATTGGCACATAGCTTGTGTTGTCATAGTGTTTAGAGAACCTGTCGTATGTGGTGGAGGTGCTCTTCCCAACTCTGGCTAAAGATGAGGATGACATCCAAGAATACCACTACAAATGAGTTGGTGAATGGCTGAAAGATGTCATCCATCAGCCTCATGAAGGTTTAAGGAGCATTCGTCAACCCAAAAGGCATAACCAACCATTCAAAAAGGCCCTCCTTGGCTTTGAAGGCAGTCTTCCACACATCGAAGGGTTCGATTAGTACCTGAATCTTATTGAAATATTTTTCCCCCTTCATTTCGTCCATAAGGTCATCAATCCATGGGATCAAGTAGCTATTCTAGATAGTGATCTTATTCAGCACCCAATAGTCAATATAGAGTCTCCAAGTCCCATCCTTCTTCTGTATCAACATGATCAGGCTCCCATAAGGCGATGAACTTGGATGAATGTGGCATTTCAACAGTAGCTCCTAAATCTGCCTCTTGATTACATTGTTCTCCATAATGGAGCATTTATAGATTGTTCCATTGGGAAGTGGTGCAATTGGGGTCAAATCGATGAAGTGCTTGACCTGACAAGGCAGACGCACCCTTGTGGTGGAGGTGAAGATGTCCTCGTACTCCTCCATGACCTTGTTTATCTGTTGTTTCCATGTGAAGGGGCCATGTCTAGAGGCTATGGCCACCATCTTATTCTTTCCCTGAGGGCGTATCGTTAGGAAAACAAATTTCCTAGTTTTGGAAATGAGCTTACTGCATTGTTTTGCACTAACCAAAGAGATGGTGGTAGGCGGTGCTACCTGTAGATTTTAACCCCGTACAGAAATTACCTGCATATGAATTCTAAATCACATGAAAAATAAAAATGCAAGAGAATAACACATAAACACATATACACAAAGATTTCCCACTGGATCCCAAAACCAGGACTACCAGCTTGATTTTTCATTATATTCCTTTCAATGTTACAATACATATTTATACATGCCAAAGCATCCAATACCATGGACCGAAAACCATCGCGTCCAAAACCATGGACCAAAAACCATCGCATTCAAAACCATGTGTGAAAATCATGCACAAAACCATAGGTAGGTCCACCCAACCTAACATAGGGTCCAAAACCAAAATTTTTCGGGGCGTTGCCCCAGACCCCATGGAGTGGGGTTACTTGCCCCCTCAAACCCCTTGTGACTCCCTCCACTACGCAATCGACGCAACAAAGGGGGGGCTCCACCACCCTTCTAACCCCCTAGTTAACTACGTGGGCTAGTCGTGGAAATAATATAACACAACCCATCATTCTCCCACTTGTTGTTTCATTTCCATAAGGGGCCACAAGAGATCTTAGT
Organism: Pinus taeda; assembly: GCA_000404065.3. Lineage (NCBI taxonomy): Eukaryota > Viridiplantae > Streptophyta > Pinopsida > Pinales > Pinaceae > Pinus > Pinus taeda. The sequence continues at coordinate 862 of APFE030964417.1, read as the reverse complement.
CATTTATCCAGCCCTGCAATGCCCATTGTTTCTCTACACCAAAAGAACTTCTCAGAGCTCAAATTTTTTTTCAATGCATCTGCAGTATTCTTCAAAGTGTCCACCTTTACTAGCAACACCTTTTTGTCTTCTATGATATCCCTCACAAAGTGATACTGAACATCAATGTGCTTTGTCTTTGAATGATATGCAGTGTTCTTTGCCAAGAAAATTGCACTTTGGCTGTCACAGTCTATCCTTATAGCTCCCTGTACTAACCCCATACTTGAACACAATCTCTGCAACCAAACTGCTTCCTTGTTTGCATGAGTGGCTTCCATGTATTCTCTCTCTGTAGTTAATAGTGCCACTACAGATTTTTTCTTACTCATCCAACTGACTGGACCTCCAAATAGGTTAAACACATACCCACTTGTAGATCTTCTCTGAT
>APFE030964414.1:36642-60901 GCA_000404065.3 Pinus taeda | reverse complement strand
ATTCTTACTAGAAAACCAATCATTTGGCTAGTAAGAATTCCTTGTACTACTTTTTTACTATTTTTCATCACTTCAATAATGACTTGAGGACAAGTCAAAGATTTAGTGGGGGAGAAGAATCAGCATTTTGTTTCCCCTATCTCATCTCCTCATATTTAAATCTTCAAGGAATTTGTTTCAGTAATTCAGTATTTCAATAAAAAGAGTTGTTTTTGTTCTAATCAGAGGAACCTGTTCAAGCAATATGCAAGTGGGACCTGTTCAAAAGACGATGTCAACATTACCAATATTAGAGGGACTTGTTCAACCAATATCAGAGGGACCTGTTAAAGACTGCATTCAAGATACATCAGGCTACTTCAACAAAGTTTTCAAAGGTTGCTTATCATCATAATTATAATCAAAGCTATATCAACACCAAGGATAAAATAAGCTTCACAAACATGGTTCTTTAGAGTTCTTCAGATTTTAAAGGGACCTGTGATATTCAATTTCATTTCAAAGGGACCTGTTCTCGATAGTTAAGATCAGTCATACCTGTACAAACAGATCAGTCACACATGTGCATGCCAAATCAGCATTTTGTCAACTAACAAGCGTAATGTATTGTTGAATTTTTTATTTTTAACATTTAAAGTTCTTAAATTATTTTAGTATTAAAAATGATAATTATGATTGCTTGTTATCAATTTCAAAAACCCCTATACTCATCACCTTTGTAATATTCCTAACCACTCACCTCATTATCACTCTGCTTATCATTTCCTATCACACCTTAGCCTATTTCTATTCCTACTACGCTCTTCAAACCTTGTCATCAACTCCTCATTTTTAAATCGGCCAAGTACCAACAAGTAGTGGATACTCAATGTACAAGTTCATTCCATGGAAAGAGAAGTGTTAAACTGTTGGAGTTATAAAACAATCTTTTGACCCAAGTTTGCTCATGAAATATATATCTGTTATCATCATACGATTTATATATTGTGTTCTCATAATTGTACCTCTGTAAGTCAGTACTGCTCCTCTGTCTTTATGATGTGAATGCGCATTCCAACTCTGCATTGTCATCATAGCAATTGGATGAAGGTCAGCTGTTGAGTTTTCATTTTATAAAACTCTGAGTTCATAAAGTGCATTACCATGTTAGTGTTCAGACTGAGTTTCTCAAGAGGGCCAAGATAGTAGGTGATACAAAGGGAGAGAATAGCAGACATGCTTACCCCAAGTTTTTTTACTTCCGCCCATAATTTGAGGACGTTAACCAGGTCAGCTCAAGAAATTGAAGAAGGAAACCCTGCGAATCGAGGACATTACCAGGTCAGCTCAGTGGAATGCAGGAAAAGAGGTAACAAGTGAGAACCCTGATTGAATTTTTGAGCATAAAAAAGAAGGGTTAGAATAGAGATTTTCAACAAAATGACCAATAGAGCAGAGCCCGAAAAATTTGATAGCTCACAATATCATGAAGACTGTGTCACGATTTTAAGGGAAAAACATTGGTTGTCTTTTCTAGAGAAATTCAATGGAAAAAATGAAGAAGTTACAAAGAAATTTGCATTTTCCTTCAATGGAGAGAAAGCTTTAATAGGAAACTTCTGTTTTAGAATTTCAGAGGATACCATAGCACAAACATTGGGAATCAGTCCAGAAGGGGAAAAGTATTTCAAAACCAAACAATTTAAGGAAAAATCATGGACTCAGTTTATGTCTAGGTCAAGGGTTTCCTCTGTCAACTGGAAAAAGGATGTTCCTAGAAGCTGGCTAATTCACCCATGGGACAAAATTGTATACATTATTCAAAAATTTGTTACATGTGAAGGACGTTACAGTATAGTATACCTATATCACATAAAATTTCTATTGCACTTAAAAGGTCAATAAACTATCAGTCTGCCCTATTTCCTCTTACAGAGTTTGACTAAAATGTCGAAGACCATTCAGAAACAAAAAGGTAATGAAGATAGGAGTTTGTATCATTTTGGGTTGATCAAAATTCTAATTGAATTTGAGTTGCAGAGGAGAGGAAAAACATGGAAAGAATTTTTAATTGCCAATCAAATTAAAGAAGATCAATAGGAACAACAGCAAGAACGCAGAGAGTTTATGCTTGATATTGATGAGGAAATCCCTGAGCGTAAGTCAAGAAATGTTCCTCAACCCAACAGCAGTGTAAGGACAAGAAGGATGAGGCAAGAAACTGCCAAGAAAATTGAAAAAGATAAAATCTTCACTACTTATAAGAGAAGATCAAGGAAAATAAAAAGGAATCAAACACAAGATGATCAACCAGAGTTGAATGCAAATGCACCAATGGACATTGGAAGCAGTACTCATTCAAAACCAGAACAGGAAGCAGAAATGGAAATTGAGAGTAACACGGGAAAAAGGAAAGAACCAACACCTGCAAATAAGAAACAAAGAAGGTTAGAGAAACATATTGAAGAGCTAAAAGAGGAATTGATGGAAGCAAACATGTTAGAGAAGGTCATAAAGAAGGAAAATGAAATGTTGAGAGCTCAGAGCAAGAAGATTCGGCAGAAAAATGAGAAACTGAAGAAGAAAATCAAAGAACTTAAGACTGATCAAACTGAAACGTGCAAATGGGCGACAAAATGGTACACTCAGAAAAAAGTTCTCAAAGAAAAATATAAGAATCTGAAACATGAGTTCCAAGTTCATAAGAATGCCCAAGTTTAGAAGAATATAGATGTATTGCTACAAGCGACAGAGGCACAAGCAGGAACAGAATATAAAGGGAGCACATTAGGATTAGCATGAGGACATGCTAAATCATTGACTATGGGGGAGATGTTGGTACTATTTTATTGCCATTCTTTTCTTCTAAAAATCCATCATTTATCTATCATTTTCCTCCATAAACTCCTCATAGTCCATTGAAATTGATTAATGAAGCATTATAAATTGTTATTTTACATTAAATTTAATTTACAGATTTTTATGTTAAAAATTGGAAATTTTCAACAAAATTACGAGATCTCATGACTTCCTATAATTGGTTTATGTTGTGACATGTGGCATGGTAGGAAAATCGAAACAGAGGATAAGGACGTGATCTAGGATGTACATACATGGTGGAAAATATATTCAGCATTGAATCTGGAGCTCCTGCGTACATGGTCAATGCTAGTCAAACCCAACCTTTTTGGTTATAAAAGCAGCAAAAATCTGAAGTTACCTAAACTCATTTCGTTTTGTTTTAGAAATCAGTTAGGATTAGAAAAAAATGAACCTAGCCTTTTTTATTGTAAAAGCAGAAACATATGAAGCGATAATGCATGTACGTTTGGATGTAAATTGTAATAACTAGGAGGAATGCTAAAAAAAAAAGAGGAGATTAGACAAGAGCAGACTTAAGACTGCGTATTCGAAAACTCTATTTTGCATGTAATCGATTTCCAGAACTTAATCACAGGCAGCGTTTCATCAATTATAGTGTTTATGTGTTAACGTTTTCATCACCTGAAGCTTTCTAAGTGTGCCATCGAAGCGTGGAAGGGCCCTACGTGAAGATTGGTACACTTTCGTTTCATTTTCATGGTCATTAGCCTTCAGATCTGAATAGCGTTTGATTTCATTTCATTGCTTGTGAGTTTATTAATTCAATTAGAAGTTCTTGCGAGTGTTATTGTATGATTCATGGTGATAGCTTGAAAATTCAATTGCTAAAATATTGAACAAGATCTTGTAAAAGGTTTAATTGAACATTGAATTTCAAAGTATTTCTATGGACTCGGTTTTCATGAATTTGATTTTTAGTATGCTTAGTGTGTTACCTTGAAAGAGTTTTTGTGAATGATATCCTTGTAAGAGGATTGAAAACTCAGACTAGTAACACTTTGTTTTCTTAGAACAGTTGATTAAATTAGGTGATATAAGTGTTTGAATTGTGAAAGGAAACATATCTCAATCTCTTGTAAAAGAGTGTTGTAGCCTGTCACAATAGACACTTATTTAGATAGATGAGATCCTTTTAGGTCTATAGATTTTAGACACATGCCTCTAAGTTTACCTACCTTGGTTGACATTATATTTCGTCTAATCTAGCACCCTTGATTGGTCAATACATTTTAGCATCGTTGCCGGGGAGGCGCAACTAGAGGATTTCTAAAAAAAATATAAAAATAAAAAAAATAAACAAAAACACATAGATTTAATTTTGCTTTATCATTTTAGAAGTCATGTTTGCTTATATCTAGATCTATAGATGATAAAGGTAGATTCATAAAAACCCCCCATCCAAAAACTAACCTACTGCTAGGAGCAGACCCTTTAGGAAAAATTGAACACACAACACCAGCTGAGAAAGTCACCATACAAAAATTAGAGGATAAATAGAAATTAGGGAAAAGACTCACACTCATTGAGAGACAAATCCTATTGGCACATGAATCACAGAAGAAACATCTCCTTGAATCCTCTATAAAAAGAGAAAGTATTAAAATAACTCAACAATCTCTCCTTGAACCCACTGATTTTGAAAAATTTCAAGAAGGACAAAAATCATTAGAACAACTTCTCTTTGAAACAGGTGACACTGAACAAGGAATTAAATCAACAGAGGAATCTATCAAAATGGCTTAGGAAGGAGGAGGATCAGCAAGAAGACCCACTCCTCAACAACAAGAACAAAGGGAGGAGGAAGAGTCAACCTTTAAATTTCCTATTCAAGAACCAAGAGAAAATCATGATGAGGAAATAAAAATGAAAAACATACCTCCATCTGTGTTACCAAACTTTTATGGCATGGCTTCAGAAGACCCAGATTCATTCTTGTTTGAGTTTGACATAGTATGTCAGGCATATGGTTACAAAGATGATGCCCATAGGCTTAGACTCCTCCCAGCAACATTAAAAGCTTCAACATTAAGATGGTTCATGGGCTTGGTGAGTATGCAATAACTAAATGGAATGGCATGAGAAAATTATTCCTAAAGAAATACCAACCTTATTGTAGATCGAAAGATTCTAAAGATGATATATTTAGGATGAATCAACAAGAGGATGAAAATTTAGAGGAGTATTTGGAACGATTTGTTTACAATTTACAAAAATCAAAACACAGAACCATGTCCCTTGATCTGATTCGAACAATATTTTTGAAGGGCATTCGAGAGGAATACTTAGATGATCTTAATTTGATGGGCAAAGGTGATATTTCCACTTTACCTTTTGAAGAAATTGCTGATTTATGTGAAAAGTATTCTAGGAGCAAAGCTAGAAATGGAAAAAGAACTATATCATCAAAGCCACAAAATCTGCTTCAGCAAGTGTCACAAGGGCTGAAATAGGAAACCTATCAGAAGAATTCAAAACAGATCTATTAAGTACCTTAGGAACTCAAATTGACACTTTGAAAGCCAAGAAAAGACAAGAAGAGGAAGATCAATTAATGGTTATCTTTTGTCCAAAATGCCAGAAGAAACATTCTTTGAAAGACTGCCCATTAGAAAACATTCAAGTTTGTGCCTTTTGTACTGAAAATCATGATATACTGCATTGCTCTAAAGTCAAGATTTTGCAAAATTGTAATGTGGCAGCTAGCACAAATATGGAGAATGTGTATTTCATGGGCTTAAAGAGACCATGGCAACCAATACCTCCACCTCCAGGTATGTTTCCAAACCAGAATTTGCAATTTCCTGCACAAGATTAGATGCATGCTTAGAATTATTGGAATGTACCCATGCCATGGCAGCACCAAAATTACCCACAACAACAATGGATACCATCTTAGCAATACTCTCAACAATATCAACCATATCCTCAACCATACCAACCATATTCTCGGCCATATCAACAGTATCATCAGCCATATTTGCAATATCCTCAAACATATCAACAATATCCTCAACAGAAAGTTGTTTATCAACCCCAACACACTCAACAAGCATTGCCTGCTCCTCCACCAATAAATCCACCTCAATTACAACTTCCATCTAACCAACAACCTCCTAGAACCACTCAGATTCCTGCTCAACCTGTACCAAATCCAAATAATAGAGCAGAGAGACCAGCTTATAGTGTAGATGAGGGACCATCATATCCCACATTACCTTTACAAAATATCAATTTGAGGTCTGGTAAGGTACTTCAAAAAGAACCTCCAATAGCTGAAAAACAAGAAGAAAATGAAAATGAAACTCCAACTCGAAGGAAACAAAATTATGACATTAAAAATATACAAATGCAACCGTTGCATCCACCACCTTTTCCAGAAAGATTGGTCCAAGCAAAACTTCCCATGTCTATACCACAATTTGATGTTTTAGATGAGCAAAAGAATGTCTATATAAAAATTACACTACTACAAGCCATAAAAGACATTCCCATATATACTAAGGCAATCAAAGAACTATGCCTCAAGAAGCCTACTAGGAAAAGAGTTGATCCACAAACTATTCATGTCATTGGAAATTTAGCTGGCCTTATGACAAACACCATTTCAATGGAAAAGTATGTTGATCCTGGTATTCCAAGAGTCACTACAATCATTAACAACATACATATTCCAAACACCTTAATTGACCTTGGGGCCACAATAAATGTGATGACTCTTGAAACAATGAAAGCACTGCAGCTCACAAACTTGCAGCACACAACAATTGTTCTAGAACTTGCTGATAAGTCTAAAGTGATTCCTGAAGGGATTTTGGAGTACATAATTGTTTCACTGGACTCTTGGGAGTATCTAGTGGAATTTTTAGTTCTTCAACCAAAATCTAGTTTAGGAGGACACCCTATCATCCTTGGTAGACCATGGTTAGCAACTGCTGATGCATTCATAGGATGTAGATCGGGTAATATGATTATTTCACGAGGAACTGAAAGAAAACAACTCACTCTCTACCCATCAGCACAATCACCAGTAGTAGCACACAATTTATGGCTTGAGGATAAATACAATGATAAGGAATAAGTTCAATCTATTTTCAGCATCAATCAAATCTATGATTTTCAAGAACATAATAATGATGATTTGGTAGAATTGTTCCTTTCTCAACCTGATATTTCTGAAGAATTAAGAAATGACCAATATCATGCTGCAGATGAACTTTTGGCACAAAATTTTCAGGAAACATGCACCATTCAATCCTTGCAAACAACATTTCAGAACATTTTTCCCATTCAATCTATCACAAACACACAAAGCAAGACCATAGAGATTAGTCCAGGAAAAACTTTGAATATTAGCACTCACCGAGATTCATCTCAGGAGGAAAAATTGATTCAATTATTGAGAAAATATCAGAAATCATTTGCTTGGGATTACACCGATATGCACGGAATTCACCCTGAAACATGCACTCACCATATTTACACGGATAGTAATATCAAACAAGTGAGGCAACCGCAGAGAAGAATGAATCCCATGCTTCAGGATATTGTTAGAGATGAATTACAAAAACTATTGAAAGTCAATTTTATTTATCCTATCTCCAACAGTCAGTGGGTATCCCCATTGGTAGTAGTGCCCAAGAAAAATTGCAAGTGGAGGATTTGTGTTGATTACAGACAATTGAACAAAGCAACCCTCAAAGATTATTTCCCATTACCATTTATTGACCAAGTGCTAGACACATTAGCTGGGAAATCATCATTCTCTTTTCTTGATGGTTTCAGTGGCTATAATCAGATCAGGATAGCCTTAGAGGACCAGGACAAAACCACGTTTACTTGTCCCTAGGGCACTTATGCCTATAATGTTTTACCATTTGGACTTTGCAATGCTCCAGCTACATTTCAAAGAGCTGTATTAGCTATTTTTGCTGATTTAGTTCATGACTGCGTTGAAGTGTACATGGATGATTTTTCAGTGTATGGTAATTCATTTGAGCATGCATTAGAGAATCTTGAAAAAGTTTTGAAGAGATGTGTTGAAGCTAATCTGTCCCTGAGCAATGAAAAATGTTTTATGATGTTAAATGAAGGGATAGTATTAGGTCACTATATTTCTTCTCAAGGCATTAAAGTTGATCCATAAAAAATCCAGATCATTGTTAATTTGCCAATTCCGAAGACTCAAAAAGAGGTAAGAAGTTTTCTTGGGTATGCAAGCTATTACAGAAGGTTTATTGAACATTTTAGTAAAATAGCTTTACCTCTGTTTAAGCTTCTAGAAAAAGATACACCTTTCAACTAGAATGAGAATTGTCAGCAAGCTTTTGAAACACTTAAAGAAAAATTATCAACCACACCAATCTTAAAAGGACCTAACTAGACCCTACCATTTCACATCTTTACAGATGCATCTGATACTGCAGTAGGTGCCTCATTAGGCCAAAAAGAAGAGTCTTTCAATTATGCCATCTATTTCATTAGCAAAAATCTAACACCTGCAGAATTAAACTACACAGTCACTGAAAAAGAAATGCTTTCCATCATACATGCTGTGAATAAATTCCGACATTATATAACTGGTTATGAGATTTTTGTACATATTGACCATTCTTCCATTAAGTATTTAATGAATAAACCAATCACTAATGGCAGAGTTGCCAGATGGTTGTTATTATTACAATAATTTAATATTACAGTGTTAGATAGACTAGGTAAGGAGAATCAGGTGGCAGATTTTCTTTCTAGACTGCAAAATTCAGGTGAGGTTGTTCCGGTTGAAGATTCTTTTCCGGATGAAAATTTATTTGCAATTTCAATCGTGAATCCTTGGTATGCTGACTTAGCCAAGTATTTGTCCACAGGAAAAACACCTCCATATTTTACTCCAAAGGAAAAGAAGAGGTTGATCAAACAAAGTGCTAGATATTCATGGGTTAATGGAGATTTATTTACACCGGTTATGATATGATTATTAGACGATGTGTAAGAAATGATGAAATAATTGATATTTTAAAATCTTGCCATGATGAACCATGTGGTGGGCATTTTACAGCCAAAAGAACAACATTCAAGATTCTCAGTCTTGGATACTATTGGCCATCTATTTTTAAGGATTCCAAGAAGTATGTGAAAATTTGTGATAGCTGTCAAAGAATGGGCAGACCAACAGCTACAGATGAAATGCCACTTCAGCCTCAAGTACATTTAGAACCATTTGAAAAATGGGCTCTAGATTTTATAAGACCCATCAATCCAACTTCCAAAGGCAAAAAGTACATCCTAGTATGTACTCATTACGTGACAAAATGGGCTGAAGAAAAAGCACTAGTCCGGAAACTGAACAAATAGTGGTAAATTTCCTTTTTGAAGAAATTTTTGTAAGGTATGGAGTACCAAGGGAGATAGTGACAGATCAAGGTACTCAGTTTACTTCAAAGTTGGTCAAAGACATCACAGACAAATATAAAATCAAGCACAGGAAAAGCACATCTTACCATCCACAGGCCAATGGCCAGGTGGAATCAACAAATAAAACATTAGTAGGAATTATCACCAAGACAGTAGTAATGAACAGAAAGAATTGGGAAGAGAAGCTCAAAGATGCACTCTAGGCTTACAGAATCACGTGGAAAAACACTACAGGATTTACACCATATCAGTTGGTGTATGGAAAAGAGGTAATGCTTCCTATTGAATTTCAAATACATACTTATAAGATGGCTGCAGATTTAGGAATTGATCTCAATGAAGCCCAACAAGAGAGAATTCGACAATTGAACCAGTTAGATGAAATGAGGCAGCAAGCAGAGGAGACAACAATCCTAATGAAGAAACAAAGGAAGCAGCGGCATGATGCACACATTAAAAAGAAACAGTTCAAAGAAGGAGACTAGGCTTTACCCTTTGACTCTAAATTCAGAGATCATAAAGCCAAATTTACAACACATTGGATGGGCCCATATGAAATAGTTCAAGTATATGACAATGGATCAATTAAGCTTACTACAATTGATGGAGAAGGCAACACCTTTATTTTCAATGGACATAGGTTGAAACTCTATCATAAGCCCATCAACAAGGACGATTTTCTTCAAACTATATCTCAGCGAAGGGAGGTTGACATATTGTAGCCTTCAGCTGTGATATCTCAACCTTAGTCAATTCAATTTCATTTATATATATATATATATTATATATAAATATATATATATATAATATATATATATATATAATTAAAAAAAAATAAAAAGTAATAATGGTTTAGATGTGAAAACCAGACTCTGGCACACTCTAACCCAGAATTCTTACTAGAAAACCAAACATTTGGCTGGTAAAAATTCCTTGTACTACTTGTTTACTGTTTTTCATCACTTCAATAATGACTTGAGGACAAGTCAAAGATTTAGTGGGGGAGAAGAATCATCATTTTGTTTTCCCTATCTCATCTCCTCATTTTTAAATCTTCAAGGAATTTGTTTCAGTAATTCAATATTTCAATAAAAGAGCTATTTTTGTTCTAATCAGAGGAACCTGTTCAAGCAATATGCAGTGGGACCCATTTAGAATACTATGTCAACATTACCAATAAAGAAACAGTGAGGGACCTGTTCAAGCAACATGCAGTGGGACCTGTTCAGAAGACTATGTCAACATTACCAATATTAGAGGGACCTGTTCAACCAATATCAGAGGGACCTGTTAAAGATTGCATTCAAGATACATCAGGCTACTTCAACAAAGTTTTCAAAGGTTTCTTATCATCATAATTATAATCAAGGCTACATCAACACCGAGGATAAAAGAAGCTTCACAAAAATGGTTCTTCAGAGTTCTTTAGATTTTAAAGGGATTTGTTATATTCAATTTCATTTCAAAGGGACCTGTTCTGGACAGTGAAGATCAGTCATACCTGTACAAACAGATTAGTCATAACTATGCACGCCAAATCAACATTTTTTCAACCAACAAGCGTAATGTATTGTTGAAATTTTTATTTTTAACATTTAAAATTCTTAAATTATTTTAGTGTTAAAAATGATAATTATGATTGCTTGTTATCAATTTCAAAAACCCCTATACTCATCACCTTTGTAATATTCCTAACCACTCACCTCATTACCACTGTGCTTATCATTTCCTATCACATCTTAGCCGATTTCTATTCCTACTACGCTCTTCAAACGTTGTCATCAACTCCTCATTTTTAAATCGGCCAAGTACCAACAAGTAGTGGATACTCAATGTACAAGTCCGTTCCATGGAAAGACAAGTGTTAAATTGCTGGAGTTATAAAACATTCTTTTGACCAAGTCTACTCATTGAAATATCTATATATATATTATATTTATATATTTAATTATGTATATATATATCTATATTATATTATATATATATATTTCTTATCATCATACGATTTGTATATTGTGTTCTCATAAGTGTACCTCTGTAAATCAGTACTGCTCCTCTCTCTTTATGATGTGAATGCGCCTTCCAACTCTGCATTGTCATCATAGCAATTGGATGAAGGTCGGCTGTTGAATTTTCATTTTATAAAAATCTGAGTTCATAAAGTGCGTTACCATGTTAGTTTTCAGACTCTGAGTTTCTCAAAGAGGGCCGAGATAGTAGGTGTTACAAAGGGAGAGAATAGCAGACAGGCTTACCCTGAGTTTTTTTTACTTTCACCCATAATTTGAGGACGTTAACTAGGTAAGCTCAAGCAATTGAAGAAGGAAACCCTGCGAATTGAGGACGTTACCAGGTTAGCTCAGTGGAACGCAGTAAAAGAGGTAACAAGTGAGAACCCTGATTCAATTTTTGAGCATAAAAAAAAGGGTTATAACAGAGATTTTCAACAAAATGACCAAAGAGCAGAGCCCGAAAAATTTGATAGTTCACAATATCATGAAGACTGTGTCACGATTTTAAGGGAAAAACACTGGTTGTCTTTTCTAGAGAAATTCAATGGAAACAATGAAGAAGTTACAAAGAAATTTGCATTTTCCTTCAATGGAGAGAAAGCTTTAATAGGAAACTTCTCTTTTAGAATTTGAGAGGATACCATAGCACAAACATTGGGGATCAGTCCAGAAGGGGAAAAGTATTTCAAAACCAAACAATTTAAGGAAAAATCATGGAATTAGTTTATGTCTAGGTCAAGGGTTTCCTCTGTCAACTGGAAAAAGGGTGTTCCTAGAAGCTGTCTAATTCACCCATGGGACGAAATGGTATACATTATTCAAAAATGTGTTACATGTGAAGGACGTTACAGTATAGTATACCTATATCACATAAAAATTTTGTTGCACTTAAAAGGTCAATGCACTATAAGTCTACCCTATTTCCTCTTACAGAGTTTGACTAAAATGTTGAAGACCATTCAGAAACAAAAAGGTAATGAAGATAGGAGTTTGTATCATTTTGGGTTGATCAAAATTCTAATTGAATTTAAGTTGCAGAGGAGAGGAAAAACATGGAAAGAATTTTTAATTGCCAATCAAATTAAAGAAGATGAACAGGAACAGCAACAAGAATGCACAGATTTTATGCTTGATATTGATGAGGAAAACCCTGAGCGTAAGTCAAGCAATGTTCCTCAACCCAACAATAGTGTAAGGAAAAGAAGGATGAGGCAAGAAACTGCCAAGAAAATTGAAAAAGATAAAATCTTCACTACTTATAAGAGAATATCAAGGAGAATAAAAAGGAATCAAACACAAGATGATCAACCAGAGTCGAATGCAAATGCACCAATGGACATTGAAAGCAGTACTAATTCACAACCAGGACAGGAAGCGAAAATGGAAATTGAGAGTAACACGAGAAAAAGGAAAGAGCCAGCACCTGCAAACAAGAAACAAAGAAGGCTAGAGAAACAGATTGAAGAGCTAAAAGAGGAATTGATGGAAGCAAACATGTTAGAGAAGGTCATAAAGAAGGAAAATGAAATGTTGAAAGCTCAAAGCAAGAAGATTCGGCAGAAAAATGAGAAACTGAAGAAGCAAATCAAAGAACTTAAGACTGATCAAACTGAAACGTGCAAATGGGCGACAAAATGGTACACTCAGAAAAAATTTCTCAAAGAAAAATATAAGAATTTGTAACATGAGTTCCAAGTTCAGAAGAATGCCAAGTTCAGAAAAATATAGATGTATTGCTACAAGCGGTAGAGGCACAGAATATAAAGGGAGCACATCAGGATTAGCATGAGGACATGCTAAATCATTGAGTTTGGGGGAGATGTTGGTACTATTTTATTGCCATTCTTTTCTTCTAAAAATCCATCATTTATCTATCATTTTCCTCCATAAACCCCTCATAGTCCATTGAAATTGATTAATGAAACATTATAAATTGTTATTTTACATTAAATTTAATTTATGGATTTTTATGTTAAAAATTGGAATTTTTCAACAAAATTACGGGATGTCATGACTTCCTGTAATTGGTTTATGTTGTGACACGTGGCATGGCAGGAAAATCGAAACAGAGGATAAAGACGTGATCTAGGATGTACATACATGGTGGAAAATCTATTCAGCATCGAATCTGGAGCTCCTGCGTACATGGTCAATGCTGGTCAAACCCAATCTTTTTGGTTGTAAAAGCAGCAAAAATCTGAAGTTACCTAAACTGATTTCGTTTTGTTTAAGAAATCAGTTAGGATTAGAAAAAAATGAACCTAGCATTTTTTATTGTAAAAGAAGAAACATCTGAAGCGATAATGCATGTACGTTTGGATGTAAATTGTAATAACTAGGAGGAATGCTAAAAAAAGAAAGGAGGAGATTAGACAAGAGTAGACTTAAGACTGCGTATTCCAGAACTCTGTTTTGCATGTAATCGATTTCCAGAACTTAATCACAGGTAACGTTTCATCAATTATAGTGTTTATGTGTTAACGTTTTCATCACCTGAAGCTTTCTAAGTGTGCCATCGAAGCATGGAAGGGCTCTACGTGAAGATTGGTACACTTTCGTTTCATTTTCATGGTCATTAGCCTTCAGATCTGAATAGCGTTTGATGTCATTTCATTGCTTGTGAGTTTATTAATTCAATTAGAAGTTCTTGCGAGTGTTATTGTATGATTCATGGTGATAGCTTGAAAATTCAATTGCTAAATTATTGAACAAGATCTTGTAAAAGGTTCAATTGAACATTGAATTTCAAAGTATTTCTATGGACTCGGTTTTCATGAATTTGATTTTTAGTATGCTTAGTGTGTTACCTTGAAAGAGTTTTTGTGAATGATATCCTTGTAAGAAGATTGAAACTCAGACTAGTAACACTTTGTTTTCTTAGAACAGTTGATTAAATTAGGTGATATAAGTGTTTGAATTGTGAAAGGAAACATATCTCAATCTCTTGTAAAAGAGTGTTGTAGCCTGTCACAATAGACACTTATTTAGATAGATGAGATCCTTTTAGGTCTATAGATTTTAGACACGTGTCTCTAAGTTTACCTACCTTGGTTGACATTAAATTTCATCTAATCTAGCACCCTGGATTGGTCACTACAGAGATAAAAGTACCATTGATAATAGGTTCTGGTCATGAGCTTCAGCGATATAGATTTATCTTCAAATAATTCAACATCTACTAAGAGTACATAAGTGCATTTCAGTAGTAGACATTAAACTCAGATATAAATAAATCTCGTTCCATTCATTTATCAAAACGTCCTCAGAGGGGGCAAAAGTGCATGTTTTGAAGAATTGTTTTTGAAAAAATTTTGCACCCTTCTCTAAATGCATGAGAGGGGTTTAAATACTACTCTAATGAAAACTAAAAATAGTTATTACAAAAATAGATGAGGAGGTTCAAAATGACCATCCTCATTTTAAGCAAAAATGAACTAATAATTAAACTAAAACTGAATCTATGCTAAATCATGTATCTATTCTTTTAAGTTGCAAATGTTTAGCATGGGCTTCAGGATCGTCGGTTGGCCAACTTTAGCCTTCAATTGACCTACAAATACAGAATCGATGAGCACTGGTGCTATCTTCTCGGCGGAGGTTATCAGGCACTTCAAAGTCATACACTGGCTATGTGGTTTTACTAGATATTGCCAGTAAGTGTCCCAATTTAACTTTCTTATCTGCTTAATCGACTCTGCTTTCTCTTTTGTCGTTTTCTTCCACCTTGTTTGCAGCTGTTGTGCCTTTAGGAGAGATCCTGGAGTGGTTTCTGATATTAAATTTGCCTTATGCAAATTTTCATTGATGTAGTCGATGATGTTACTTGCTACTGTAGTTACCTCCTCCATCGCATGCTCTGCTTCCTTGAGTTATGCATCCCATTTTGCAAATAGCATGTCTTTGTGGGATTCATCAATCCTGGGCAATTCTGCTCTTTTTCCTTCCTCCGATTTCTGCCAATTCACAAAGTCAGAAAATTTCTTAAAAATTAAATCATAGTCAAGTCATAAGTCTACGACTTGATTTGTAATGTAGTCACTTTTCTCGCAATGTGAATTCCATTGCGCGATTCTTTGGCAAAGCATTTCTTCTTGT
Organism: Pinus taeda; assembly: GCA_000404065.3. Lineage (NCBI taxonomy): Eukaryota > Viridiplantae > Streptophyta > Pinopsida > Pinales > Pinaceae > Pinus > Pinus taeda. The sequence continues at coordinate 45,524 of APFE030964414.1, read as the reverse complement.
TGTAAGAGTTGGTCATTGAGGGCAAGGGATTCTGTGACGAATTCTTCAATTTTAGGGTCGTTCTTATGTAGTTCTATTATGGCCTATAACTGTTGTTCTTTATTTGCCAGATTTTTTTGATAACTCAACTACATTTGCTGGAAGTCCTCTTGTAACTTTGCCAACTATACTTCTGCTTCTTGGCTAATGCTGGCCTATTGTATTTGTTGTTCCAAAAATAGGATTTTATCATCCTTTTCTTTTAACAACATTTGAACTTCTGATTCTTTATCAATGGTTGCAGAAGCATATGCCCCGACAATTTGAGAGAGCCTAGTGAGATTCTATGTTGGATTGGTGGTCGGGTCTTGCCAAAGAACATCTAAAGGTTCAGCCTCTGGAGAAAGTACAATATTTATTTTTCATTTCTTTCTTTGTCTCCTAACAACAGCCTTATGCCGCGGGCTATAAAACACATCCAGAGGGGGAATCTCCTCTATTTTTAGCACTATTTCGGATGACAGAGCAATAAGAATATTCTATGTCTCTTGAGCATTAATAACCTCTTCTATTATCATTTTCGTGGTTGTCTCCCCTGGGTTTATCAATGGACCTACACTTTGTTCCTCGATGTTAATTAGTTCATTAAAATTCTCCCACTCCTTTTCTAAGTCTACTATAGTTGGACTTGTTAGCTTTGCAAGGGGAGAGGGAGTCTCGACCTGTTTTGGGGATGAAACCTGATGATCAGACTTTTCTATAGACTGAGTTGTATCTTCGATTAATGCTTCACTTCTACTGTGATCACTTTTTGACTGCTTACTGGATTTTTCAGTTGATTCCCTTTCATAGTTTGATTTAGACTTCTTTTCTCCTGAACTTTCACTCATGCTAATACTGGGAGTGGGTTCCCTTATTGGTTGAAAACGCAATTTGTCCAATGGGACATTTGCCAATATTTGTTCTCTATAATGGTTAAAATCTTGAAGCTTCGCTTGGTCAAACTAAATTTGTGCCATATGTAGAATCTCTCTGAGAGATCTCTTCTGCCGAAAGACATCATCAAAGATATCATCTTCTTTAGTAGACACTTTTATTTTGACCATGGTTGTAAAATTCTTGATAGTATCCAAGGGATCGTACTGCCTCCCTCAGAACTTTGGTAGGTGCAGACTTAGCATATTATCAACCTCTTTAAAATCGTGTCCCAAATCAAATAATGTGAAGGCCCCGCAAACCACAGGGAATTGAGGCCATATGGCCTTCTTCTTATCCTTGAGTTCTCTGCTCATTCCCCCAATACCACAGGTCTAGTAAGCTATCTCTTGGGCCATAAGTTTGTTGGGAACATACAAAGGAAGCACATGAGGAGAGGTAATGCTCCAAAATACCCTAATGTAGGTGAATAACTTCTCCCCGAACCACCTTCCCACAGGGAGAATGTCAACTTCAACTTCTGTGGAGAATCTTGGAGCATCTATGTTATATAAAATTTTATGAATGGGAAGCATTATTCCATGACAAAGTTTATAGAAATGTGGGACGAAATTAGATTCCCACATTTCTTTATGGTATACATGAATAGGTAAAGGGTTCTGTACTGTCCATTTCTACCCCATGATGGGAAAATCAGAGACGAAACAAATAGCATCCATGACATAGGTAGCTAAAAAAAATGGAGGGTAAAACCTCTGAGCAAAACTTCTTTTAGTTCAATAATTCAAAATATCAGAAGCTAAATTATCCGATAAAATTTGGGCCCAATCCATGATGGTGGCATTGGTGGTCGCATCCAGTAAAGGCAACCATTTTGTTAAAAACTTATTTATATCTGGCTTCCCAAATAGCCTACATAACATTGCAGCAGAAAAAATAGGGAGAAGTGAGGGAGCTAGTGGCATACATACCATTTTTGTCCTTCTTTAATGGTTCTTCCTTCACGGACCAACTCTTTGTGCAGTCTGCCAAATCCTTGTTCTCTTTGGCGAATTTTCCACAAATTGTTTGTTAAAACTGGCCTAGGGTTCTGGCAGGTGATACATACGCCTTAACTTACTTGGGGTAAATGACCCCATGACCTCTTGGTTCCATGTCTTGAATTCCCTATCGAATATATCAGCGTGGTCTATAATCCATTTTACCATATCCGTGTAAGGGTGTATCTTTAGCCTCACTGCAATACGGTGCAAAAACGAAAATGCAAGTCTGTTAGTGATGCTTCTGATGACCCATGTCCATCTATTGTAACTTTAACCTCCATAACTCTCGGGTTTTCTTCTTCTAACAGTCGATACAAGTGGTGCCTGTGAATAACGGAGTCATCTCTGATCTTTCAGATGCAGGAATATCGCAAAGATACAATAAGGATGATGGTAAATAATGAACAACAATAAGGTGATGGGAAAGCTTTTAATTTTTTAAAATCATATCAAAGATATCACCTTACGTGAAATAACCCTTTAAACCAGATCTGATTTGATTTTAATAAAAACCATCAATGGGCCGTTAAGAAAACATGAATGCGCATAACTCTTGCATTGAACGACGGAAAGTAATATCATTGAACTCTGAGCCCTTAGAATTGCGATAAAGCGATTTTGCGATTTGTTTCGCAATATCGCAGATCGCGATATCGCAAAACCTTTTATTTTTAACAATCATTCGTTTCATCATGCAACTGCGAGATGCGATTTGCGAGAGCTTTATCGCATTTCGCAATATCTGGGCGTTTTGTATTAAGTGGTGTTGTGATTAATGGAATATGTGATATGCAGTAAGTTTGTAAGACTTGCGATCTCGTAGTCTCACATTTCAAAGAGTTTCTTAATAAGGGATGCCTATCGTTACCCTTTTGCGATGCGATGCGATGGTTATCATTAAAATATCGGGTGTTAAAGCTTTTGCTTAGTACTCAAGAATTTCCGCTTACAAGGGTTTTCCTAGCTTTGTGGTTGTATTGTGATTTTTCATAAGGAGGCTTAGCAAATATAACGTTTTTATTTTTTATTTTTATTTTTTTTATACGCGCATGAAGCGTGAAAAGGTAGGAATTCATATTTTTTGGGACTTTTTCCTTGATATCATGTTTTATTGAAAACAAAAAGACAATATTAAGTGTTAAGTTTTGATTTTTAGAAGGGTTCCCATTTATTAATGTTATTGCTAACACTAATAAAAAGGGGGGTTGTTGATGGTCACAATAGGGCTCTACCTTCCTAGCTGCCTTCTTTCTCGAACTGATCTTCTCAAACTTGGAGTTTGTGGCTCTTCATCTTCTAATTTCTTCTCTGCTGTAGAGTCTGATTCTTCCTCCTTTAGTTCAAACTCTATCTTCTTAGGTTCCTTTGGTTGGAATTCATGTTTAATAAAATCTTTTACCTTTCTAAACACCACATCTCAACTGTACACAACCTTCCTTGTTACTGGGTTCCAAAGCTTATAACCCTTTAAACCATCCTTATACCCAATAAAGATGCACTTTTCGGATTTACTATCCAACTTGGTTTGTTTCTCCTTTGTAAAATGTACATATGCATCACATCCAAATACCCTCAGATGTGAAAAAGAGGGTTTCTTACCAGTCCATACCTCTTGTGGACTCTTATCCTCCAATGCTGATGAAGGTGATATGTTGACCAAGTAACATGTTGTCTCCACCACCTATGCCCAGAATTCTTGTCCTAACCCGACACCACTAAGCATGCTTCTTGCCCTTTCCATCAACATTTTGTTCATTATTTCTACAACTCCATTTTCTCAGGTGTGTATGGAGTAGTCTTCTACCATGCCATACCACACTTCTTATAGAATTCTTCAAATTTCTTACTACAAAACTCTCCACCGTTATCTGTCCTCAACACATTTATCTTCTTCTCTGTTTGGGTTTCCACCAGAGCCTTAAATTCTTTAAACCTGTCAAAGACTCCAAATTTATTCTTAAGGAAATATATCCATATATTCCTTGAGAATTCATCTATAAATGATACATAGTACACATACTTACCTAGTGATGGAACCTTCAGAGGTCCAAACACATCACTGTGCACAAGCTCCAATATTTGTTTCACCCTCTTACCACTAGAGGGGAAACTCACCCGATTCTGCTTCCCATATACACAATTTTCATAGAAATCAAAATCCAAAGAGCTATTACTCATACCTTCTACCATACCTTTACCATGAAGTATTTGAAGGCCCTTCTCTCCAATATGTCCAAGCCTTTGATGCCACAACATGGTCTTCTCTCCAGAGACCACTAGATTTCCTACTCCACTTTCAGGAACCACGAAACTATTGCACCCATCAACAACAGTGTTATCTTGCAGCTTGTACAGAGTTCCAATTCGAACTCACCGCATCAATACCAGTGCCACCCAAACCATCTTGCAGGTATCCTTCTCGAACACTGTTTTTACACCTGCATCATCTAGATTGCTTACAGAAATCATATTTTCTGGCTAATGCAGGAATATGCAGAACACCCAGAGGTGTTCTAACCCTTCCACCTTGTAACTTCAACTTTACTTTTCTGCGACCAACGATTCTAGCCTTCTTGTCATCCCCCAAGAAGACATCACCACCATCATATTTCTCATACTCACAGAACCACTCTCTATAATGAGGGGAGTGAAAGGATGCACCTGAGTCAATCAATCATGCCTCGCGATCTGCATGTGTACTTGAAGAAGCCAAGTACACATCCCCACCTTCATTTGAGGTGGTTTTTGCCTCTGTAAAAGGAGCATCATCAAATCCCTTTCCTTTATCAGGAGCTTTAGATTTACAGTCCCTTTTGTAGTGCCCTTCCTTTCCACATTTCCAGCACACCACCTTTACATATTTTCCTGGAGATTTGGATCTCCCTCTAGATGTAGACCTCCCACTCGATGACTTATTTTTTTTTGTTCTGGGACCGTCCTCATACAAACAAGGCATCACCATTTTGGATCTCCATATTTTCCCATCTCATCTCCTCCATCAACAAGGATGAGACTATTTCATCAAACTGCAAGGTAGTTGTATTGCTACCTATTGTAATAACCAGACTATCCCATGAATCTTGTAGAGAACACAACAAATTGATACACTTATCTTCATCTGAAATTTTGATATCATCAGACAATAACTGGCTTACAATAGTATTAAACGCATTCAGATGCTCTGTCACCGAGTCTCCATCTTTCATCCTCAGGTTATACAACTTTTTTCGTAGGAACAGTTTATTCACCAAAGACTTATATTGGTACAAAGTCCCTAACTTGTCCCACACAATTTGTTGTAGCTTCTCCTGATACATTCAACAATACTGAATTTGGGAACACAATCGTATTGTGCTCTTTGCCTTCGATCTAACTTCTTCCATTTTTCATCGGACACTCCCGTGGTTAGTACCTGGATCTATCGGTGATCACAATCTTTATCCACCATGATCCTCATCTTGAGTTTTTATAACTCAAAACCTCTGACCATTAAATTTCTCGATCTTTATCTTTCCACTGCCTCTCCTTTTTTTCACCACCATAATCATCCCGTAGATCTCCATTGAACAAGGTCCACCATAGCCCAATCGAATTCCCTCACAGCAAAGACGTCCCTTAAAGCCAAACATCTCTAATTACCAAATGTAGGTTTTAACCTCGTACATAAATTACCTGCATACAAATTCTAAAACACAGAAAATAAACAATGTGAGAGAATAACACATAAAACACATATACACAAAGATTTCCCCTGGATCCCAAAACTAGGGCTACCAGCTTCATTTTTCATTATGTTCCTTTCAATGTTACAATACATATTTATACATATCGAAGCATCCAAGACCATGGACTGAAAACCATCGCGTCCAAAACCATCGACCAAAAACCATCACGTCCAAAATGTGCGAAATATCATGCACAAAACCATAGGTAGGTTTTCCCAACCTAATATAGGGTCCAAAAACAAAAATTTTCGGGGCGCTACCCTAGACCCCATCAAGTGGAGTTACTTGCACCCCTCAAACCCCCTATGGTTCCCCTTGCTACACAGTTGGTGCAACGAAGGGGGGGCTCTGCCCCCCTTCTAAGCCCCCGGTTAACTATGTGGGCTAGTCGTGGAAAGAATATAACACAACCCAATAGGATGGGAATTGGAGACTCTGTATTGACTATTGGGCGCTGAACAAGATCACTTTCAGGAATAGGTACTCGATCTCATAAATTGATGACCTTCTGGAACAACTCAATGGGGAAAAATATTTCAGCAAGATTGACTTGAAGTCCGGATATCACTAGGTACCAATGGAACCCTCTGATGTGTGGAAGACTGCTTTCAAAGCCAAGGAGGTCCTTTTCGAATGGTTGGTTATGCCTTTCGGGTTGACGAATGCTCCTGCAACCTTCATGAGGCTGACGGATGACATATTGTGGTCATTCACCAACTCATTTGTAGTGGTATACTTGGATGACATCCTGATCTTCAACCAGAGTTGGGAAGAGAACCTCCACCACATTCGACAGGTTCTCCAAACACTACGACAACACAAGATGTGTGCTAATTTGAAGAAATACACTTTTGGCATGACCCAGGTTCAGTATCTGGGATACATTATTGATGAACGATGTGTGCATGTGGATTCGGCCAAGATCCAATTCATTCGGGATTGACCAGTCCCAACCACTTTGATAGAGCTCCGCAGCTTTCTAGGTCTTTCCAATTTCTGCCGCATGTTCATGTTGGGATTCTCTCATATCACTTGGCCCTTGAGTCAAGTCACCAAGGGAGGAGTGAAAGCAAAATTCTTTTGGTCTGAATATAAATAGAAGGCATTCACAGAGTTTAAACATCGCCTATGCTCTGCACTAGTGCTCACATTACCAGACTTGCAACAACCATTTGAGATCGAGACAGATTCCTATGACTCTGCTATTGGGGCAGTCCTTACTCAATAGGGGCATCCAATGGCATATTACAGTAAGACACTTTCAAACACAGTTTGGAAGTATCCCACTTATGACAAATGGATGTATTCCATTGTGTAGGCTTACCGATAATGGAAGCATTACATTCTGGGGAAGGAAACGGTCATCCACATAGACCACCGAACCTTGCAGTTCATATAGATGCAAGGGAAGTTGCAGAATGATCACCATCAGAAGTGGTCCAAATACCTGCAACAATTCCATTTGAATATCATGTATAAGAAGGGCAGCACCAATAATGTTGTAGACTGCCTCAACCAAGCACTGATCGTGGCATTAACCACCGTGCTCAACTCTTGTGGGCACGAGACTTCTGATTGGCCACTTCTCTAGAAAAGCGACCTAGAATTTGGCCACACCTACCAGATGCTCTTGGAGGGTCAACAAATTCCATATTTTCACCTCCAAGATGCCCTATTATGCCACCCGGGACACCTTTGTGTTCCTTCAAGCGGGCATTCCAAGATGATTTGGGAAGTGCACTATAGTCGGGCTACTGGGCATTTCAAGGTCAAGAAAACGGTGGCAATATTGTAGAAGTATTTCTATTGGCCGAATATTTGATAGGATGTCGAGAAGTACATAAGATCATGCACTGCCTATGCCATTCCCAAACCGACCATCAAGAAGCAAGGCCTCTATACTTCGTTGCCTACCCCTAGTTGACCTTAGGAATCCATCTTGATGGATTACATGTCGGGCCTTTCTTCTATTAAGCATGGCAATGACTGTGTTTTTGTGTCTGTCAACAGATTCTCGAAGATGGCCATTATGGCGGCCTGCAAAAAGAATATCACAGCAGAAGCCACTACTAAACTTTTCTTTGAAGAAGTGTGGGTACACTTTGGGATCCCATAGTCTTTCATCTTAGATCGGGACAATAGGTTCCTCAGTACATTTTGGTCCAGTCTCTGGTCGATGCTGGACACCAAGCTCACTAATTCCACAACTTTCCATCCCCAAACTAATGGCCAAATAGTGGTCGTCAACTAGATGATCATACACATTCTATGCATGTACAACTCAAAGCATCCATGCACATGGGATGCGAGCCTCCTCTAAATCTAGCACAACTATAACCAAGCTGTCCATAGCTCGACTGGCCATAACCCTTTTCAGGTGGGCTTGGGATTCCAACGACTATGTCCCATTGATGTGGCCATACCATTTGCAACTACTCAAGTAGATTTGGCTCATAATTAGTCTGAAGTTGGTAAGGAAAACAACTTCATTGAGCACATCCAACATATCTGCCAACAGGTCCACGACATTCTGGAGAAATCAAATTCCAAGTACAACTAGCAACATGATCAACATCGAGTGCCACACAAGTTTTAGGTGGATGACAAAGTCTAGTTGCATTTATAGAATGAATGCCTTACAAGAGCCTATCGGAAACTCAGAACACTCCAATATGATCCTTACACCATTACCAAGGCTATGGGAGACAATGCATGTGAGCTCATCATTCCCCCATTCCTTGGTCTGCATCCAGTGTTCAATATGGATCGCCTTCAACAATGTAAACTTTGAAACGGGAACTGATACTATTACCCGTTTTGTAGAGATAGCAAAAAAGTGATGCGATTTTGAAAGGGGTGATGCAGAACACACATGTTTTTTTAAAACGTAGTTTTTGGCACTTTAATTTTTTAATTTTTTTTTTATGTACATTGTGTTTTAGAATGATAGTGATTTTCATATTGATTTAAAAAAGTGGTTACTCTGCATCAGAGCCTTTTCTTAAAAGACCTATTTTTTGACTTTAACTTTTCTTATGTATGAAATGTAAATAATTATTTTGTAAATTTAATAATTTTGGAAGTAGTTTTCTTCTTCATATTTTCTTGTTTTTATTTTTTTTTTCATTTTTTTTGTAGTGAGGTTTTTATTGATTTGCATATTTAAAGAAGAAGGTCGATATTTTGCATTTTTGATATT
>APFE030964414.1:14998-34964 GCA_000404065.3 Pinus taeda | reverse complement strand
TTTTTTTTATGTTTTCATTATTTTTTTAAATTTAATGTTTTTCAGGGTCATGATAAAATATTTTTACACCATTATTTCGAAATATTCAAATTTTACTTTCGAAAAAAAAGTGTTCTACCAGAATTAACACTTTTCGTTTTGATGGTGTTTTTTGGATAATTTTTGCGCAAAAAATTGGTTTTCACTGCCATTTTTAAAGCATGTTGAAAATTTACCGAAGAAAAAAAAAGGTGTTATTCCAGCCTCAACACTTTTCATTTTTAGCACTGTTTTTTATGTTTTTTCGAGGTTTTTTGGCCAGAGTTCCCGTTTTGAGTTTATAGTTCCTGTTTCAAAGTTTACATTGTTCTTCGATCATACTTCCCAACATTGCTAGACACATCACACATTGCAGAACAACTCACACCTACAGAGTTAAATCCATATTGCATGGAACAATCCACAACTAATCGGACCATGGACACATAAATCAAGAACACCCGACAGCAAAGGATCCAACTATATTGAGTTGTTAAAGCAAGCCAACTCCTTCACCAGGGAAAGTGGCTCACCAGGGACCGCGTTCAGCAGAAGTTTTCTCATCTCATGGAGGAACTCAACACAATGGGGACCATTGCTTCCTAAAGGGGGAAGAATGATCTAGGTTGATATTGGTGGCCACCAACCTATTCCACTTGGACCCCCACCATTGTTTCTTTTAGTTTTTTAGTTTCCTTATTTGTAGCACAATTTACTATTTTTGGCAGTGTTTCGAGTATTGAACTTCCAGATCTGTTTTGATGGTCATTCAAAAATTATAGTCCTTGGATAGATATTCATAATGAGGTATTGTGCGCGTCAAACGGAGATTGTATGCCAAAGTTACGACACTGAGAAGTTGATGTACCAATTTACCCAAACAGGGCCCATAGTTTGGCACTTCATCTCCTAGGGTTAGGTTTTTAGATGTTTAGGGTTTTCCATTGTTTCTCAATAATAAATAGGCTTTTGAGCCTCATTGTAACACACGTCAGAGGCTGCCACCACATCTCTTCTCAGAGATAAGCTATCATCGCTCGAGCTAGCCTTATTTCCATTTTGTTTGTAAGCATATTTCAGTATTTGATATTAATGAAATGAAGTGTTATTTCTACTGCATATTTGTATTTATGGTTATAACTATAATTTTTTGTGTTTTTATTTAAATCTGGATCAGTAGTTCCTCCATGGTATGCATGCATGAGGTTCTACATGTTTTCCTCTCTAGTTTTCCTACCCTCTTTAGCTAAGTCTTGCTGGTCGAGGCCATCGACGTTTTCTTTTTCTTGTCTATTTGTTTGCAAGCACGACGAAACCCTATTCTTCTTGGTCCCACTTCCTCCTTCAACATTATGCCTTACTCAAAATTTCTTCCAGCCACCACCACTCTCTAATTCTTTCCTTATCCTGGAGCAAGAGTGCCTAAGTTAGAAGGGGAGGAGAATTAAATAAACCTATAAGAGTAGCATAAGCAAAAACATTATAACCAAACCATTTGTTAATATTGGCCTTCGACCATTCCATGTGAAGTACCATTAGAAAGTCTCGAATTCGAGTTTGAGGGATATGACCCGAGTTCACCCAGTCCCTTCCCGTCTTTCCTTCAGCCTCTCTATGTGTAACAGTAAGTGGTACTCAACCCTCAACCACTTAATTCCCCCCTTAGAGTAGCCGACCCACTGGGTTCCAGGCTTAGGCGCAACGAAAATCAAGTTGATGGACAAACAGGGTTTGGGGTATTCAAGAAAAGGAATGCAAGAGGTTGACCCTGTTCTAATTGATATTTCAAGCCCGCTAAGGTCTAGAGCCGCCAATTCCTCCCTCTTACCCCTCTGGACATTGAAGCTACCCTGCAACCTGATTTTAATTGAATTGGTTGAGAGAATGGCAAGGAACATACCCAGAAACCCCCTTGGTCAGTCATACGACCCTTTACCCTGCCATGTCTCCAATTCTGTCGAATTGAACTCGTGATGGCGTAATTAGTAGTCGCACCAGGGTTCAAGTCTCCCAACTCCCAATTACTACCCCTCTACTCCACAAGATTACCAGGAAGCCAAGCTACAGTCGATTGGTTGAGCTTACCGACTTTCTGGTACCCCAACACCTCATTTGTATCCCACTGGGTCTAAAAGTCTCCCAAGAACCAGACTAAGCCAGACTAGACATACATGCAAGCATTGTGAATCCCATACCCCCCTCTCATTCCTCTCTGACTATGAAGATTGTCAGATGACTGCAGGCCCTCAGGGGAGCCTCGACCCCTCCTTTGTCCTAAACTTCTGGTTTCGACGAGGGCAGAAGAAGATTTCACTAACCAATAGCTAAGAGCTTCTCCTAACCCTCCATGGATCCCCTTATTCCCCAACATGTTACCATACATTGCAAAATGTAAAAAAATAGACATCAACAACATAAGGCTGAACCAAATTTCTTCCAAAACATTCGAAACCACCACCATTCATTGCCAGACAAGCTTCCATTCCTACAACATTGACTTCATATCAAGACTAAGGTAGACCTAAATTACATACCAGTTTCCTTCCGAGGCATTGAAGGTGTTTTCCTGGTGGTGGTGACAAACCCTCCTCCCACAAGCAAGGTCCTCCTCTTAGCTTCCAGTCTCGTCACTTGCTGCATGTTTCCTCCTCCAACCTCGCATACATGCACTGGATTCCTTCACCACCTTTCCTCCTTGATTACCTTTTGACCTTTTGTTTTGTTTTCCCATCGTGATCAGCACCTACCTGTCTCTCCTGGTACCTCCTGTTGTGCACGTGTGGGGTCCTTGGGTGGGCCACCCATTAACCCTAGCCACTTGTCCGTTATGCATGTCCACAACCATCGGTGGATCTCCTTTCCCATCACACCCCGATCAAGGGTTAGTAAAAAATTATATTTTTAAAATAGGTTGGTAGGGGTTATTTATTAAGATATTGTGTATTTAGTTATCAAATCACTGTTAGGAATAATTATAAATTAAAATTAAAATTTATATGGTTTTAAATAAAAATAAAAATAATAATAATGGTTATTTATTTTAATTATATTAAATAAATTAATAAATATTCTTGTAATTTTTTTTTAAACTAGAGTAAGAATAAATATTATTTATTTATCATAATTCAATAATTAATTACAAGGGGGAACATATTATCATTTATTTATTAAGAGGTTATATATCTTGATTATGTTAAATAGATTAATTATAAAATTATAGGATTAAGAATTGTATCAAAAATATAATTATTCCAAAAAATAGTTAGAATTTTATTTGTTAATTTTAATAAAAGACACTTATAATATGAAAAATGTTACAAAATATTATTTAATAATAATAAAGAAAAGGGGGCCCCAAATGGTGAAAAATGGAAGGTAAATAATAAATAAATAATAATAAGAAAACATAAAAGGGAGAGTAGAAGGGAGGAGGGAGAGAGAGGGGAGATGGAATCACGGAGAGAGAGCTAGAATCCAACTCTTACTCAACTTCCAACCATCATCTCGCTTAAGATTTCTAGCATGTCTTTCAATCTCAATAACCTCTCTAAGCTTCCTATGATTGAAGTGATTAACTCTAGCAAGGACCCTTGAATCTTCAATACATACATGTTTGGATTTCTCTACATGTTCAGCAAGAGTTGATGAGTGTGAACGACTGTGCCTATTGTCTGTCGCGTGTTCATGGATTCTTTGGTTTATGGACTGACCTATTTCTCTAATATAAGGAATACCACTGAAACAAGGAATAAGGTATACACCTTTCATGTCTTTAAGGTTAACGAGGTCTTTAAAAAATCCAAGATAATTTCTAATGGTATTGAGAGAGTTAAATGAAGGGGAGATATTATTCTTTCTAAAAATATGGGAAATAATATTATAGATATAATAATATATAACAATAAATTTTATTCTAATATTTTCCTTTTATTTGTTTTTTGACCACATGTTTAAGATATTAAGGTATATATAGTAATAGTTTAAAAATATTATTTTCTTTGTGTCTTTTTTATTATTATTATCGGTGTCGCCTTTGTCGGATTAAGCGTTTTGTAATGCGTTAAGGATATAAGGTATTTTTTAAATTTAACAATGTCAAACTTTATATATATCTTTGTGTTGTTATGGTGTTAGTTTAAATATGTTATTTTCCTTGACTGATTAACGAGCCAAAAGTACAAAATTCACATCATGCCTCTGGGTGTACATTAAACCAAGGTGTATAACAACAGCTACGATGCAGACCGATTGCAAGGTACGGATGTATTTTGATTTGAATATCATACGACACATCATATGCACTGGAACACCCCGGTCTGCTCACCGAGTCAGATTCTTACTGCCCAAACTTTGAGTGGCTTCCTTACTGCCCACAACGCATTTGTACAATGAGTAAGCCCTTTGTAAAGCTTAGTTGTAGTTTAAAGTATAGGACTGTTAATATTTTCACTAACCAACCATTAACTTTTCATTGTGATTTTTTATAACTTAATTTTTTTCTTACTGGATAATCTAATTGATCAAATTCTTTCTTAAAATTATGAAAAAATAAGATATTATAAATTATTACATGGGAATTTTTTCGTATAATTTAATTTCTTAACTAGATTATTCAAATATCAAATTCTTTCCCTTCAATTATCATTGAGAAATCTGAAGGAATAATAATAAAATAGTAGGTTACTCTATATATTTTATTTAAAAACATTCATTCTAAATTTATATAATTAGCAATTTTGAAAATTATATTCATTTAGTTTGGTTTAATGTAAATAGTAATGATAAAAATTAACAATCATTCATTTCGAGATTCATATATTTCGAGATTCATATAATTAGTAATGTTGAATTTCAAGTTTACTAGTTTTTAAATTTTATGTAACTATTGATGTAATTAGTAATCTTTAAAAAATTATATTTTACTTTGTAGTTAATGTATGCAATTGATATCTAATTAATATGTGTTAATATGTGTTAATTGAATATGTAAATTTAGTTATAAGATTAGTTAAAAGTAGATCAAATTCCCATCATAAGAATTTTGAGATCGTCATTTAAATTTACCCAATAAATTAAAAGCTCTGATAATAAGAAGAAAAATATAAGAATGACTAAGTTGGATGTTCGACACAAGGCACACTTGTGGTCCTTAAAATGAATAAATATACATGATAGACATTTATTATAGCATGAGGTGGCAGTTGGGCCACATCCTACTTCATACAAATGAATCCAAGAATGAAATTAATTTAATAGTGAATAACATGTTTTCATTTGAAGGAAACGATATAATACATGTGAGAAATACTCTAGGCTTTACACTGGGCAACCACAACCCACACTTCCTTCAATGTTGGAAGAAAATGCTCATTCCACTGCGTGACAATTCTAATTTCCAATGTTAAATAGATCTTTTATTGTTCTTCACTTTAATTTACCTATATTTAAACTACGCCATAGGGAATAGCTATGGCTTCAAATCATATTCCTCTCATATTTTTAATAATTATTTGTGCTTAGCATAATGGTTATTTTTTCCTTTTCTTTTATTTGTTATATAACCTTCTATAATATTATTTATACAATTTGAATTTTAGTACCTAATGTTCTTCCTAATTGACCTTGTTAATCTAATTTAGTCTCTTAATTATTATAATATAGTATTTAAATTTAATGGTAATATGATATAATAATAATTTTACATAATATTTTAATTAATTCATTTTTCTTAACCTATCACGTATTAATATAATATTATTTTACTCTTATTTCTCTTTCTTTTCTAACTTTATTTTTTTTTATTTCCCCAATTATTTTTTATTACTTTATTTTATTTATTTTTATTTTTATTTTTATAACTAATTGTTTTATATATTTTATGATAATATTTTGACATCTTTATTTTTAACATCATTTTTACTTTATAAATATATATTTATTAATGTTATATTCTAACGTTTATTTCCGGAATATGATGCATCTCTCATATTTATACTTAATGATAGATATGTTTTTTCATCTTTGTCAAAGGGATGAACCGTATTAGATGGTTCAAAACGTTGACCAACAACTAATGATGTGATTTATTCGAAAGACATTCTCAATAAGACTAATATTGTTGTTAAAAAGAATGTGCGAGGGAAATTTAATCTTGAGGGTTGAGAGCCACTAAGGTGCTAGACATGTGGTGAAAACCATAGGAAAAGAGTTTGTCCATATTACCAAAATGTTGGACCAAAGATTTATAGTCCCCGAGAAGCTCGCACTATGGGTGAGGTAGCTCGAGATTTACCCAAAATCTATGTAGTAGTAGACAACCGCCAGGTAGACCACCAAGCATCCATCACTAAGATGAAAGGTAAGTTGCATAACCAAATTGCTTCTAATTCTAATTGATGCATGTTCTAATTACAACTTTATTAGCCGAGATCTTGTTTAAAAATGAAATTTGGTCAAGGAGTTGCTTGAGGAACCATGGTTGGTTCAAATGGAAATTGGAACCAAAAGAAAAAATTAATCACTAGGTGAGATCATGTACGTTTGAGCTCAGTGGCATGCCTACAAAATCCCATCTTAATGTATTTCCATTGGGTGCATACAACATTTTATTCGGCATGGATTGGTTCTATTTTCAAAGGACCAAAGTGGACTATTTTGAAAAGGAAATTGAATGCTTAGATGACCGAGGAGAAAGAGTATTTCTGCAGGGTAGGAAAAAGCTTCAATAAGGATGATTACATCCATGCAGGCCAAGTGAAACAATAAAAAGGGATGCATGCTATTTGTACTGTAAATCCTAAGCGATGTTAAGGTGGGCAAGGATGATGGAAATGAGAAAAGTCAGTTGCTAAGAAGTTACCTGGTTCTGCAATAATATGCATATTATTATTATTATTATTATTATTATTATTTTCCTAGAGGAGGTTCTTGAATTACTTACTTATAGGGAGGTATATTTCTCTATTGAGTTGGTACCTAGAGTAGCACCAACATCTAAGGCACCATACTGGATGAGTACCCTTGAGTTGGTGGAGATAAAATTGCAAGTAAAAGAGATGATAGACAAGGGATACATAAGGTCTAATGTGTCTCCATGGGGAGTGTTATGAAACCAGCTCACAAAAATATAGAAAAGATAGATCAATGCCTTAGAAATAAGCCTCTTCGAGGGGGCAATCTCCTTTACATTACACAAATGAATAATTCTTAGATGATTCAAATGACAAAACCTCCTTTCTATATATAGGAGCCTAAGGGGTCACAATATAACCAAAGTCGACTTAACAATAATAATATAAAGGCACAAAAATAACAATAGCGGGATTCTATGGGGCACAATAATAACAATATGGGGATAATAGGGGAACAACAATAACAATAAGGTATACAACGACAATAGTAATGGGGGAATCACTAGTATTATAGGGACCTATTATGCCCCTCTCCTTCAAAAAAGTGTTTTCCTCGATGTTTGAGTAATTTTGGATGCTTCTGTATAAAATTCTCATCCTCCCATGTGGAATCTTCAATGGGTAAGTTCTTCCACTTGATGAGATACTCTGAAATTGATTGATTTCATAGATGTCGAGTTCTTGTTTCTTTGACTTCTTCAGGTTCCAATATGATTTTTCCTTCCTCATCAAGTTATGGAAATATTGTTTGAACTGGAAGCTTGTCACATATACCTTCTTTAAGCATGAAACAAGGAAAACTGGGTGCACTTGGGAAGCTACAGGAAGCTCCAATTTGTATGCCACAATACCTATCTTTTGCAATACCTTGTACCGACCATAATACTTTGGTGATAATTTATTATCATTCTTAGCTTGCTTGAGGACATTTTTTTATATGGTTGTAGCTGTAGGAATACCCAATCACCTACATCAAAATTTCTTTCACTGCAATGTTGGTCCGCCTGTTGTTTCATTCTATTCTGCGCCAAGGTGAGGTTATCCTTTAAGAGTTGGAGAACTTGTTGCTGATGCTTGATGTAATCTTGCATTGCTTGAACCTTAGAATTTTCTCTTAAATATGATGTGATGGATGGTGGATGATATCCATAAAGTGCCATAAATGGGGTCATTTTTGTTGCAGTATGCAAGGAAGTGTTATACCACCATTCAACCAGACGGCAACCATTTGACCCATTGGTTTGTTTATTAGATACAAAGCACGAAGATATCCTTAAACCATTGTTTACTATCTCAATTTGCCCATCAGATTGAGGATCGATAAGATGAGCTATGAGCTAAGTTGAGTACCAGACAAGAAAAATAATTCTGTCAAAATTTGCCAGTTGAAAATGGGATCTCTGTCGCTTACAATAATCTTTGGCAGTTTCCATGTAGCTTTTGAATTTGTTTCCATAAATGCAGTAGAAATTGTACTCACTTTAAATGGATGAGATAATGCACAAAAGTGTGCATACTTGGTAAGTCTATCAACTACCACCATGATAACAATCTTTCCTTCAGACTTGGGTAAACTTGTGATAAAATCCATTGAAACCTCCTCCCAACGTTGGCTTGGAATGGATAAAGATTGTAGTAGTCCTGGGGTTTTAATTGTTTCAACCTTATTTTGTTGGCAAACTAAACATTTTGCCACAAACTTTTGAATATCCGATTTAAGGCCATCCCAAAAAAAAATCCTTCTTAACCCTGTGGTAGGTTTTTAGAAATCCTGAGTGCCTCCTAACGGAGAGGTGTGCAATTCCCTAAGAATATTTTGTTTGAGTTGGGAATTCTTACATAGGTATAGCTGATCTTTGTACCATAACGAATCAATTTTCCAGCTAAATGTATCAGATGTACTGGGATCTTGTTGTATCTTTTGAATGAGTGCCCACACTTCCTCTTCATTCTTCCATTCTCCCTTGCTTCGTTTATCCAATCTGGTTGGATAATAGAAATGGTGCAAAGAAATGCTTCCACATCCTCATGCTTTCTTGAGAGTGCATCTACCACAACATTTTTCTTCCCTTTTTTGTAGATGATTTCAAAGTCATAACCCAACATCTTTGTGACCCATTTTTGCTACTCTTCTGAAGATAATCTTTGTTCTAAAAAGTATTTGAGGCTATCATGATCTGTTTTTACCTTGAAGTGTCTTCCCATTAGGTAGGGTTGCCATTTTTTAAGTGCATGTAGTATTTCCAACATTTCCTTCTCATTAATCGCTTTGTGTAATTACTTTCCTTTGATTGGACGACTTTCAAAAGAAATGGGTCTTTCTTCTTCCATTAAAACAACACCAATTTCATTTCCTGAGGCATCACATTCCACAATAAAGGTTTTTGTGAAGTTCAGTGTAGCTAAGACTGGTGCTTGGCACATTTACTCTTTAAGATGTTCAAAGGCCTTCGTTGCTTCTAGAGTCCATGAAAATGCATCTTTCTTCAATAATGTTGTTAGAGGTTGTTTTCTCCCATATTTTTACACTTGTGATAATACCCTTCACCTGAGAAAGCCTTGTTAGATCTTTTGGGTGTGTTGAAATATACTGAGGGGGGGGGGGGATCAGTATTATCAAATCAAACAATTTTTCATTTCAATACTCATATTCATATACGCTACTTCAGTTAAGGGAACCTGCGTGTACATGTAACTGTGTCTAATGCAACTAGCGTATATCCAGTAAACTTATGATTCAGTTAATCCATTAAATGTTGATCTTTAGTTAGTGCATCAGAACTTTATTAACCATATGAACAGTAAACAGGTGTAGCAAAACAAAATATATCATCACACACAAGAAGCACACATGAACACCATGATGTAAGGTGAAAACCCAATGTGGGTGAAAACCACCTGCTGCAATACGTCTCTATCTTCCTTTTAATAAGAAACTTCTTTTTACAATATTTCGGTACTGGTGCAGCCTTATACCAGTACGCAGGCTTCTACCTGCAGAAGGTTACAACCTCCTCTCATTTTCCAGCTTCTCTTGGAAGGGAGCTACAACTTCCTTAGCTCTTGTACCAACCGATCCTTTTACTAGTACGTAGGCGCCGACCTACTGAATGCTCCAACATTCACTCATTTTCCAGCTACTACTGGAAGGGAGCTACAAACCCCTTAGCTCTTGTACTAGCTGATGTACTAGTACGTAGGTGTCGACATACAAAAGGCTACAACCTTCTCTTTCTTCCCCAGGTACCACGTTTCATAAATTTTCAGACTGGATACTCCTGAAGCACAACACCATAATCTGAAGGCCACGTTTCATCCAATTTTCATACTGGACCCATCAATATCATTGAAGCACACAATCAATCAACACTAGCATCATCAATCTCTGAATCACCCAATGCTGAATCACTGAAACCCTGTCAACAAACTGCAGTCACCAGAACACAGAACTCTGCAACAATGTTCAGATCTAACTGTATCATCAAAAATCATGCATCAGAGTGCATACACAACTTGGAAGAGCCGAACAAGTGTGTATATGAAACTTCACCAAAGCGAACCAACGTATATGTCATTAATTACTTACTTATAACTTTGCTGCACTTCCTGACTTCAGACATACCCAGATCATTACATATACAAGGATAATATGTGTTTTAGTAACTAGATCTAGTCCATAAGATCACATAAAGATAAGTCATTATGATCTTGATCCATTATTAGATCTCATCCATCAACACTGAAGCTAACACAATCAACCAAACTAAATATGCAGAATACTGACACCAATAAATAGTCATCAAAACTCATCAACAACCATAACCACCTGTAACTTTAAACATCATAGCTCATATGGTATACGCTACTTAGATGTATCTAACCTGCGTATGTACGCACTTTTATCATAGTCAACCAGCTTATACATCTGTAAATATTCATTCATGATTTGCAGCTATTCCAAACTTGAGTTATACCCAAATCATAATATTTACAGAACATTACATGCATCAGTATATAGATCTAGAATAAACATGATCAAACCATATAGAGATGATTCATTCCAAGCCATTAGATCCTGATCTATCCTTAGATCTTGTTCTCCATCAACCGCTGAGATTCCTCCTTAGCTCAGATCAAGCAAGGCATCATGAACCCATAACTTGCATACTGGATTTCATACTTCATTAGATATACGAGACTTACTTGGTGCAATTGCCTAATGATCTTCTCCTCCTTTTATAGCCTTAGGCCTTACTCAATACCATGGTCCAAAACCACTTAGAACCAATACCTGGGGTCAACACGTCGAACAAGATACCTTGGACCAATACCATGGATCACAATGCCATGGTCCAAACACCACGTACCAAAGCCCAATGCACGTGCCTTCCCTTGCATGAAAGTGCGTGTATACGTATACGCACCTTTTGGTCAACTAACCTACGTGTATATGCGGCTTTATCAAGGGTAACCTGCGTATATATATTTTTATTCATTCTGTGAGCTTGAGTTGTGATCTGTCATCTTAGTAAGTTGCCATCAAGGACAAAACTTGCATCATAATGCCAACAGGATGTGGGGATTTTCCATTTCTTAATGGTTTTAATTTTTTTAGGGTCTACCTTAACACCTTCATGAGATACAATATGACCCAGATATTCCACCTCTTGTACTCCAAAGAAACATTTGGAGATTTTTGCATATAATTATTTTCTCCTCCAATAGTTGTAGCACCTTGTCAACATGTTCAACATGCTCCTTCCAAGACTTGTTGTAGATTAGTATATCATCAAAAAATACTAACACAAATTTTCTAAGGAATGGTTTGAAAATGGAATTCATCAAACCTTGAAATGTAGAAGGTGCATTAGTAAGGCCAAAAGGCATGACCAAAAATTCATAATGACCCTCATGAGTTCTAGATGCTATTTTTGGAATGTCTTCAATCTTCATTTTGATTTGATGATATCCTGAATGAAGATCCAACTTGGTGAAGTAAATTGATCCACGCAATTCATCCAATAATTCATCAATGACAGGAATGGGAATTTTATCTTTAATAGTGAGCTTGTTGAGCTCCCTATAATATGGACACATGCGCCATGATCCATCCTTCTTGTGAACCAATACTACTGGAGCATAGAAATAACTTTGACTAGGTTTAATTATACTAGCTTCTAGCATTTAAGCAACCATACATTCAATTTCACTCTTTTGGACATAGGGAGATCTGTAAGGCCTAATGTTTGGAGGAAAACTTCCTAGAATCAAATTAATAGCATGATCATGATCACAAATAGGTGGGAGGCCTTTGGGAGTCTCAAATACATTGGAGTGATTGTCCAAGAATTTTTTGAGATATAGAGAAATGAATGATTTCGATGTGGGAACCTCTAGTGAACATAACTGTGCAATTATGCCTCGCTGTTCTATCTTTAGAAGCTTTGTCATTCTATTAGAGCTGATTATCTTTCTCGTTTTCCCTGCGATACCCATTAATTTAACTTCCTTTTCTTCTGAAGAGAATTTCATGAAATGTTCTTGAAAATTAAAAGCTATTGTACCCAAGATTGTAGCCATTGGACTCCTAGTACAACATCAACACCACCCATTGGAATGGAAAGCATTGGGCTATTCAATACATATCCTCCCATGGATAGCTTGATATTATGGCACTTTTGTTAAATTGGTAACTAGGGCCAAACTCCATGTGGGTCAGCTTATTTATGGTAGCTGATATTTTTATTGGATCCCTCTCGTCAAGAGGTGTAGGATTGATCCAAATATCATCCGATTCCGATAAGTATTTATGGATATATGAATTTATTTTGATTATGTAATTATTATCAAGCCGACCAGCCCTTATGTAGGCTCTAGAAGCCCAAATGTCATGTCTGTTCAACCTATACATTTTAGTATAAATATAAGAGGATTTGATGTCATTTACACACATTCTTTAGGTGATCTCCTCTCCACGTCTTGGGTTTTTGGAGAAGGAGAGATCCCAAAGAGATGATACCCTAGTTGCAAAATGATGCTCTAATCCTGCGCAGGTCAAGAAGACATCTATCCAAATGATGAATCTCTATATGTTATTCAAGGAGACTAGATACGTTGCTCATCTCTATACACTGATACATGGGAAACCTTATACAATATACACTGTTCATGGTTATGCATATTCAACATCCAACGCAGTCATGATCTGTTCATGGTTTCACATATTCAACATCCAACACAATCATGATCTGTTCATGGTTACGCATATTCAACATCCAACGTAGTCATGATCTGTTCATGGTTACACTGTTCATAGTGACATCAGTCAACGTGATGCCTTAATTATACATAGGGCAGAGATCCTTACACGCAATGTAATGGGTCAAGGCATGAAGTCACAACCAAAGCATGGAAGTCGCAGTAATAACATAATGAAGCACGTAAGAGCCACAGTCATGGTAATGAAGACGCTGTAAGGGTAATAAAGGTCGCAGTGATGACCTAGCTGTAGTAGTCGCAGTAAGGAAGTCACTTAGACGCAGTCAATGGTGACACTCAGCCCTAGCTGTAGATCATTGATGACATTTATAATCAGATCATGGAGACTTCTTTATACGCTGTTCATTAAGGTCTTTATACGTTGTTCATAAAAGAATTTATACGCAGATCATGAAAACTATATACGCTGTACTTGATATATAATCTGGGCACATCTAAGAACAATTTTGATGTGCTATGAAAGATCTCGGTATATAAATCACAGTAACATACATTCTGTACAGTTGTGACTTAAAGTATTAAATGATACACCAATATGAAGTGATCACCTCTGCAAAGAATGTCATTCTCATCAAATGTGTATGAGTATGATCAGTAATGGGACTATGAAGGATAGCATGATCATGATGATGTAAAGGGTAGCATGATCAGCAATGAGATTGCATGCAGATGTATGAGGCAACATGCTGATGTATGTGGCAGCATGATGATAGATGAGATAGCAGGATGATGTAGCATAATGGGGATGAGCAACATGATGATGAATAAGGCTGCATAAGAATGGAAAATGCAAAATAATGGGCAACATGATGATGAAGGCAGATGAGATGGTGCTCCACTGTAAGGTGCAACTAATGGACGAAATGGATAGCTGAAGCCGTCACCTTGGAGAATCAGTTGAAGCAGAATGTCTTCAACTGATCTCATGTATCATTGTTATAGGAGATGATCTATGCTCTGATCTAGATAAGTCAAAGGGTTGAATTCTGTTGTAAATGTACTCTCGCTCTCTCTCTCTTTCTCTGTTGAACTTTGAAGATAAAAGAAGATTTGATCAAAGGGTTTCCCCACACATTATCGGGTTTGTCCCTGGCTTGCGCCACATCCTGTGTCCTCTTGTCTTGGCTTGTCTTCTGCGATTTATATTTATGTTCTATCTGCAGTTTACTTTATGCTTATGTGATTGCTAATATGGAAAAGAAATTAATAAATTGCTCTAGCATAGAACATACCTAAAATTAACATGGTATCGGAGCTGAGGTGAAGACAATGCCCAAGAAAGAGTGAAAGAGAAATCACTAAAAACAGTTGGGACAAGACAAAAGGATCAACGGGTTCTTCACAATTCACTTAGGGTGAAGTCGAAGCAGAGCATATTATCAGAATGGCATAGTAGAACTTCTAATGGTATACCTAAAGATCACTTCATTGGGAAGTTTATATCTAAGGGTGGAAGGAAAGACAGATGTCTTGGTTATGAGTTCGGCCCTTATGCGAAGGAGTGTTTGAATGGTAGAGATGCAACTCATCAAGGACACGACCGACTCTTCAAGAAAGCAAGGAACCCCATAATATCTTTTATGTACTTGATTGCAAGAAGAACCTGGTGTCCATCTTGGAAATGGAAGTCAAAGGTTTTAGGGTGGCACTCATCAATGGAAAGGTACATGTTTGAAAATAGATTTTTCAAAGATATTTTAGAGTTCAGGGTTGTATCAAGTCCACTGAGGACCATGTCCTTTGACTCAGCATTGGAGGTCTATGAGTCAGATTGTGACCGGGATGCCTGAATTCAAAAAGAACATGAAGGTACATGTCTAAGATGTACCGAAGGAAAATATTATAAGGGGACCATTCCCCTCATGCCACAGGTCCACAGGTTTGGAACAACCCGAGGAGTTTGAGATTCATGATCGGGAATCTCACATATTCAGGTGGTAGAAAGCCATTTGTGGCTTGAAGAAAAACACCCCAGACATAGTATGAGAGGATCAACAATTGTCTAATGAAGCCGAGAGTCATTGATCCAAACCATCCGAAGGTTGTGGATGACAGCCCTCTCATACCGGCACCTATGTCTGACAGGTGCAAACCCTCTCATTTGTAGAAGACAAAGGGAGTTGGATTCCGAATGTGGAAAGATAAACTGCAAGCCTGTGACTACGTCGAGGATATTAACTTTCAGAAGTTATATGGTAATGATGTCGGACCAGATTTGGGAAATGCCTCTGAGTTTCATAAACTCATTCTCATTGAGTTTCTTGGTAAACCTCTGTCTGGACATATGTTTTGTAGTTAGTATGGTGAGCTCATATTTGGTTGAGCTTCACTGGATTGGTGCCTAGAATCTTATGAGATATCTTCAGGGCACAATCTCTCATGGATTGAGATACACTGCCGAAATATTTCAAATGTTGAGTGGGCAGGAAGTGTAGAGGATCACTAGAGCACTTCTCAGTGCTAGTCCTCCTTGGGATCTGCTTCAATATCCTCATTGAGCAGGAAGTAGAAGTTGGTGGCTTTGAGCACCACCGAGGCAGAGTATATTGCTGCTAGCATGGCTACTTGAGAGGCAATATCGTTATGGAAGCTCTTCAGTGAGTTGTTTGTACACATGATGAATACCACTATGATTCTCTGTGAAAACCAGAGCTGGGATTCGATTATAGAGGAATCCCGTATTCAAAGATTGCTCCAGCAGATAAACATCAGTTGTTGCCTTATCTGGGATATGGTAAGTTGATGAGCAAGGAGGCTCCATCGCACTAAGATGATGTACAAGTTGCTAAAGCCCCGAGGGAAAGATCAAATCTATGATTTTCCCGAACGACTTGGAGTCGTCAAGAGACCCTTGTACAAGGGTCCTGCATATTGCATACATTGAGCTCTGGGAGCTATGGGGGCTTGCAGTTCTTACTGGAGCAACATACAACCACAGGGTGACTCACCCTCCCCTGGAGGTGTGCACTGGAACAAGATGATTCGTTCTCTTGTAGGACAAGATGATTCGCTCTCTTATGGAACAGGATGATTCGCTCTCCTGTGTAGCGGGATGATTAGTTCTCTTGTGAGGCCTGGATTGATGTTTTCTCCATGACGATTGTAGCAGGATTGATGTGTTCTCCTGTGAGGCCTATATTGATGTGTTCTCCATGGCGGCCTGGATTGATATGTTCTCCATGGCGATTGTAGTAAGATTGATGTGTTCTCTTGTGAGGCCTGGATTGATGTGTTCTCCATGGCGATTGTAGTAGGATTGATGTGTTCTCTTGTGAGGCCTGGATTGATGTGTTCTCCATGGTGATTGTAGCAGGATTGATGTGTTCTCCTGTGAGGATAGGATTGATTAGTTCTCTTGTCGAGGCATCCTACCCATGCAGTCTGGGAATCATGGGAAGTACCTCTCATGTGATCAATGAGCAGTGAAATGAAGTTAGGGACCATAGTAGTACCGATGGATGCATCGTTGTATCTATTGTACTCCCTACGCTAGGATGACCTCCATTAATCTGAGATCAATGATACTAGTCTAGGAACAGTGGTAGGAGTTGTACCTACTATGACACTGACTTCAGGTCGGTTGAGACTGGTCTGGGACCAGTGGTACATACTCTAAGACTGACTTCGTGACAATACAAGATTGGTCTAGGACCAGTGAGGGTGATACATACTATGACGCTGACTTCGGGTCGGTTGAGACTGGTCTGGGACTAGTGGTACACTCTCTGAGCCTGCGATACTGGTTTGGGACCAGTGGTAGGAGTTGTACCTACTATGATGTTGACTTCGGGTCGATTGAGACTAGTCTGGGACTAGTGGTACATACTCTGAGACTGACTTCGTGTCAGTGCAGGACTGGTCTAGGACCAGTGAGAGTGATACATACTGTGACGTTGACTTCGGGTCAGTTGAGACTAGTCTGGGACCAGTGGTACACTCTTTGAGCCAGCGACACTGGCCTGGGACCAGTGGTAGGAGTTGTACCTACTATGATGTTGACTTCGGGTCGGTTGAGACTGGTCTAGGACTAGTGGTACATACTCTGAGACTGACTTCATGTCAATGCAGGACTGGTCTGGGACTAGTGAGAGTGGTACATATTATGACGTTGACTTCGGGTCGGCTGAGACTAGTCTGGGGCTAGTGGTACACTCTCTGAGACTACGATACTAGTCTGGGACCCGTGGTAGGAGTGGTACCCATTATGACGCTGACTTTGGGTTAGTTGAGACTGGTTTGGGACCAGTGGTACGCACTCTGAGATTGACTTCGGGTCAATGGAGAATGGTATGAGACATTCTCGATCAATTCTTCTTCTTCATAGTTCAGTAGAGCAGAGCTGAGTAGAGCGAAGTAGAGCCAACAAAGCTAAGCAAAGCATGGTACCTTAGAGCAAAGCAAGTAGAGCTGATTAAAGCTGGGAAGAGTAGTGCAAGGCACTGATGGTAGAGATAGTACAGTCGGACTTATGGATCAACGGATGGAGTTCTCCCTAGTTGAGAGGGAGTGTTAAATTGGAAACTAGGGCCAAACTCCATGTGGGTTAGCATATTTATGGGAGCTGATATTTTTATTGGATCCCTCTCATCGAGAGGTGTAGGATTGATCCAAAGATCATTTGATTCTGATAAGTATTTATGGAGATATGAATTTATTTTGATTATGTAATTATTATCAAGCCGACCAACCCTTATGTAGGTTCTAGAAGCCCAAACATCATGTCTATTCAACCTATACATTTTAGTATAAATATAAGAGGATTTGATGTCATTTACACACACTCTTTAGGTGATCTCCTCTGCACGTCTTGCGTTTTTGGAGAAGGAGAGATCCCAAAGAGATGATGCCCTAGCTACAAAATGATGCTCTAATACTGCACAGGTCAAGAAGACATCTATCCAAATTATGAATCTCTATATGCTATTCAAGAAGACCAGATACATTGCTCATCTCTATACGCTGATACATGGGAAACCTTATACATTATACATTGTTCATGGTTACGCATATTCAACATCCAACGCAGTCATGATCTGTCCATGGTTACGCATATTCAACATCCAATACAGTCATGATCTGTTCATGGTTACACTGTTCATAGTGACATCAGTTAACATGATGCCCTAATTATACACAGGGCAGAGATCCTTACACGCAATGTAATGGGTCAAGGCATGAAGTCACAACCAAAGCATGGAAGTCACAGTAATAACATAATGAAGCACGGAACAGCCGCAGTCATGGTAATGAAGACGTTGTAAGGGTAACAAAGGCCGCAGTGATGACCTAGTTGTAGTAGCCGCAGTAAGAAAGTCACTTAGACGCAGTCAATGGTGATACTCAATCCTAGCCACACATCATTGATAACATTTATAAGGAGATCATGGAGACTTCTCTATACGCTGTTCATTAAGGTCTTTATACGTTGTTCATAAAAGAATTTATACGCAGATCATGAAAACTATATACGATGTACTTGATATGTAATCTAGGCACATTTAAGAACAGTTTTGATGCGCTATGAAAGATCTAGGTATATAAATCATAGTAACATACATCCTGTACAGCTGTG
Organism: Pinus taeda; assembly: GCA_000404065.3. Taxonomy (NCBI): domain Eukaryota; kingdom Viridiplantae; phylum Streptophyta; class Pinopsida; order Pinales; family Pinaceae; genus Pinus; species Pinus taeda. Next base: position 16,184 of record APFE030964414.1, on the reverse strand, counting down.
ACTTAAAGTATTAAATGATGCACCAATATGCAGCAATCACCTCTGTAAAGAATGTCATTCTCATCAAATGTGTATGAGTATGATCAGTAATGGGACTATGAAGGATAGCATGATCATGATGATGTAAAGGGTAGCATGATCAACAATGAGATTGCATGCAGATGTATGAGGAAACATGATGATAGATGAGACAACATGATGATGCAGCATAATGGGGATGAGCAGCGTGATGATGAATAGGGCTGCATAATAATGGAAAATGCAGAATAATGGGAAGCATGATGATGAAGGCAGATGAGATGGTGCTCCAATGTAAGGTGCAACTAATGGACGAAATGGATAGCTGAAGCTGTCACCTTGGAGAATCAGTTGAAGCAGAATGTCTTCAACTGATCTCATGTATCATTGTTATAGGAGATAATCTATGCTTTGATCTAGATAAGTCAAAGGGTTGACTTCTGTTGTAAATGTACTATCTCTCTCTCTCTCTCTTTCTCTGCTGAACTTTGAAGATAAAAGAAGATTTGATCAAAGGGTTTCCCCACACATTGTGGGGTTTGTCCCTGGCTTGCGCCACATCCCGTGTTCTCTTGTATTGGCTTGTCTTCTGCAATTTATATTTATGTTCTATCTGCAGTTTACTTTATGCTAATGTGATTGCTAATATGGAAAAGAAATTAATAAATTGCTCTAGCATATAACATACCTAAAATTAACAACTTTCCTAAGAAATTTATGGTTCCTCCACTTACAACCATCACTTGACACTCTTGTGCTGGATATAGGAAGTAATTCAATTCCTTGGCTATCTTGCAATAAATAAAATTATGGGCACTTCCCGAATCAGTCAACACTATTACATTTTTCTTCTTTATATGCCCTTATATCTTGATAGTTTGAGGATTGGTAATTCCAGCCAATGCATTACAAGATATGGTTGGATTCAATTCTTATTTTTCTAGGGTTTGTTCTTGGTGTATATCCTCTTCTTTTGATGTTTCTTGTTCCTTTCTTCCTCCTCTTCATAATCTATGTAAAATACTTTCTTCTCGACACACTTATGAACTTTAGTGTATTTTCTATCACAACTGTAACAAAGCCCTTTTTCTCTTTTTTCTTCCAATTGTTGTGATGTCAACCTTGTAGGTTGTGGATGGCTAGGGGTAGCAACACTTCCATATTTATG
>APFE030964414.1:0-14978 GCA_000404065.3 Pinus taeda | reverse complement strand
ATCAAACTTCCTCATATCGATCTTTGGAACATGGTGGTTCTTCGATCCAACATTAGAGTCTATGAAATCATGATTAACATTTATTTTGTTCTTATCATGAGTTTCCTTTACTACCCTTTCGCCATTAGTAAGAATTTCCTATAGAAACTTTGTCAAATCTGTCTTCAAATATTCCATGCCTTTTTTTAAATCATCCATCTTAGCTTCCACGCCATCCATCTTAGCTTCCACATCATTCATCTTAGCTTGTATGCCTTTCTTTAAACCATCTATCTTAGCTTCCACGCCATACATCTTAGCTTCTACGTCTTTCTTTAAACTGTCCATCTTAGCTTCTATTACTTTTTGTGTGAGTGAAATTTGTTGCACTTGGTCTCGTAATTTTGATATATCATGTTGCATTTCTTCCTCTTCTTCATGATTCATGCTAGATATTTTAGGTTGCTTACTAGGTCTTTCCATTTTCTTTCTTCGGGGCATCAATTACTGATAATAATGTTTCAATATTCCCTTTGAATTCCTTCAAACTAATTTTTCAAACCAAGCTTATGCAAAATTAAAAAAAAAACCACACACCTTTTTTCACTTTGTAGGAGATCGATATTGAATTTGATGTATCTTTGTAATTTTGGATCTCCAAGGTCTAAAATTTCTTCCTACGGTAACCCTCTGAGTAACCTTTCTAACCCTGCAAGTCTGATCAAGATTGGATTCTCCAATGAAGAGTTATGCCAAACTCCCACAATGACCTGAGTATAGACTGGTTCAGTAGAGTGAACTTATATGATGTGCCTTGGGTCACTGTTTCAACCTTAGGTTCTGAAAATCCTCTTTTTGCAAATTCTTACGAAAATTCAATCTGATGCTTAGAGCGAAAGTTATGACGATTTTCCCAAGGTCACCTGTTTGGAACGTGATTCGGAGGTCTGTAAAACCCTAATTGCCTTAGATTATATCTCTGAAAATATAGCGAGACAAGATCTAGATTTTGGGCCTGAGGTTCATACCGATTCCTCAAATGGTTTTTTTTTTTAGTTTCTGAAACTTTGTAGTGAAAAAGTTATAGCGAAAAATTCCACGATGACTTGTTTGGAGTAGTGAAACCCTAGAATCCAAAGCTCTGATACCAAATGTTATGAAATCAACTCACAAAAAGATAGAAAAGATAGATCAACACCTTAGAAATAAGCCTCTTCGAGAGGGAAACCTCCTTTACATTACACAAATAAACAATTCTTTGATGATTAAAATGACAAAACCTCCTTTCCATATATAAGAGTCTAAGGGGTCACAATATAACCAAAGTCAACCTAACAATAATAATATAAAGGCACAAAAATAACAATAGTGGAATTCTATAGGGCACAATAATAACAATATGGGGACAATAGGGGCACACCAATAACAATAAGGAATACAATGACAATAGTAATGGGGGAATCACTAGTATTATAGGGACCTAATAGGGAGAACCTGCTCTCTTTGTAAAGAAACAGGATGGAACCCTTCAACTATGCATTGATTATAGAGAATTAAATAAGGTGACCATAAAGAACATGGACCCATTTTCGAGGATTGATGATTCTCTGATCAGTTGAGGGAAGAAACATTGTTCTCCAAGATTGAATTGAGGTCAGGATATGATCAAGTAAGGATCAAGGAGGAGGATATTCAAAAGACTACTTTCATAACAGGATATAGGCACTATGAGTTTGTAGTGGTACCCTTTGGACTTACTAATTCTCTTGCCACGTTCATGTGCTTAATGAACACTGTGTTGCGTCCTTGTTTTGACAAGTTTGTCATCTTATTTTTTGATGATATATTAGTATACTCAAGGAGTAAAGAAGAGCATGAAAATATTTTGGCTGCAGTGCTACAATTGCTGAGGGAGCACAAGCTCTATGAAAAGCTAAAAAAATGTGACTTTTCCCAGTCACAAATACATTATTTGGGGCATATAGTTTCCAAAGAAGGGATATTAGTTTATCATGAAAATATCAAATCCATAAGGGAGTAGGAAACACCAAAGAATGTGAATGAAGTGAGATAATTCATGGGGTTGGCAGGTTATTATAGGAGATTTATAAAAAATTCCCCAGGATAGGTCATCCTATCACATTCTTGTAGAGAAAGGGAAAAAAAATTGAGTGGAAAAATCAGTGTGCAACAAGTTTTAAGCAATTGAAACAATTGTTCACAAATGCACCAGCACTGAGGATTTCATATCCTAATAAGGATTTTTTAGTGTGCAAAAATGCCTGGAAAGGACTCAATGGAGTACTTATGTAGGAAGGATAGGCAATATGTGATGAGTAAAAGAAATTAAATGAGCACGAGGTAAATTATGTGACTCATGATCTAGAGTTGGTTTCCATCATAAAAGATTTGAACATGTGGAGGCATTACCTCCTTGGTAGAAAATTTACCCTTATGATAGATCATAGGGGCTCAAGTATTTGTTTGCGCAACCCAAGCTAAATGAGAGACAATCTAGATGGTTTTCCATACTCAATGAGTTTGACTTTGAAATCAAGTACATAAAAGGCAAGGAAAATAGAGTTGTTGATGCTCTTAGTAGGAGAAATCAAGTGAAGCACTTGGCAACTATAGTCTCTTATAAAATGGACCTAGTAGAAAGGGTCAAGAATGCAAGACAATATGATGAAAAATATCAGCAAACAAAATAAAAGATTCTACAAGGTGGTGAGGATGAGGAATATCTTCTCATTGATGACAACCTAATTAGTTTAAAAAACATAATTTTTGTGCCAAACAATGATGAATTAAATAAGATCATAATGAAATAGTTTCATGTCAAGCCTTATTTAGGCCATCCAGGGTACCAAAAGATCCTCACAACCATTAAAAAGTTTTATTTATGGCCAAGTTTGAAGAAAGGAGTGGTTGATTTCATGGTTAAATGCATAGAATGAAAGCAAGTGAAGGTTGAATGCAAGCATCCAACAGGGCTATTGCAACCCATTCCCATTTTGGAATGGAAGTGGGAGGTAATATATATGGATTTCATTACAGGTTTTCCTAGAATCTCTAGGTAACATAATGAAATCATGGTGGTAGTTGTTAAGTTGACAAAACTAGCTCATTTTGTAACAATCAAATCCACTAATTCTGCTAGTGAGGTGGCACAAATCTTCATAAAGGAGATTATGAGACTGCATGGTATCCCCAAGAAAATTATTTCAGACCAAGATGCTAAGTTCACTTCAAGATTTTGGAAGGAACTTTTTGCAGGTTTGGGGACCGAGTTGGAATTTAGTACAATATATCATCCACAAACATATGGGAAAACAGAGAGAAAAAATAGGATCCTCGAGGACATGTTGAGGATATATGTGATGCATCAACCCAAGAAGTGGGAGGAGTACTTACCACTTGTAGAGTTTGCATACAACAATAGATACCAAGAATCCATCAAGATGAATCCATTTGAAGCATTGTATGGGAGGAGTTACAATACTCCTATCAGCTGGAGTGATCTAGTGAATAGGGTCCATGTTGGGCCTTATATGCTCAAGGAAATGGAGCAACAAATTCAAATCATCAAGCACAATTTGAAAGTGTCACAAGATAGGCAGAAAATCTATGCAAAACTGCATAGGGTGAGTAAATAGTTCCAGGTTGGGGAACATGTTTATTTGAGAATAAAAACCAAGAAAATTTCTTTAAATATTAGGTTATGTGCCAAGTTGACACCACGATATTGTGGGCCTTTTGAGATACTTGAAAGGATTGGACCAATGACCTATATGTTGGATTTAACTCCATCAGTTAAAGTTCATGTTGTTTTCCATGTTTATTTTCTTAAAAGATATGTGAAAGATTCTAATCATGTGATTGATTGGTCTATGCTACAGGTGGAACGAGAGGGAGAGGTCTAGCCAAAGCCATTGTGCATTCTAGATCGGAGGAGTCTCATTCTTTGACTTCGAGCCATAAATCAATTCAAACTGTAGTGGAGGCACTTTGGGCTAGAGGAATCCACTTGGAAAATGCCTGACTCCATGAGAGAAACTTATTCTTTATTGTTTTCTGATTGAAGAAAATGTGTATACGGTTGTAAATGCTATATAGGAATGTGTATATAAATCTTCATAAAACAGTCCATGTTTTATTCTGTTTCTTTGTGTTTCATATGAGGAAAATAACACTGAGGGCAGTGTTCCCTCAACGGGGAGGTGTATATGATAGCCCTAACCAGGATTTCCTCATGAAAATGTAATGTAAATATTTTACAAAATATGTTAAAAAGGGTTGAGTCAAAAGGGACACAAATTCCAGAGATGAGGAGGTGGCTTGATTGGAATGTGTAAGGTTGCCTTATGCAGGAAATTTGAACTGTTTCCAATAGCTACTAAAGGTTGGTCAGTATATGCTTTTAGTAAACTGATTTTGAATTTAATGGGACTGAAAGAGAATTACAAGGACTATGTTGCCTTGGAAAACATTGCAAGGAAGTAAGGACAAGAAAGTAAATGTCAGAGAAGAAAAGAAAACTGCAGAGGAAAAAGAAGGGGTTCGAACTCATTGGGGGAACAATACCTCATTCAATCATGGAAGCATATTGACCCAAGGGGAAACATTCAATGGAGAATAGTGCAGAAGAGAAGGAAGGGAAGAGCAACAATTGCTGAAGAGAAGAGAAGATAGTGACAAAAATTTAGTTGGCATGACTGGCATGAAGATGGTCTCTCCTTGATGAGGAGTAATTCCTATTGAGTCCTGGTAAATCCAAAGGGTGTAGATGGTTTTCCCTTGATTCCCTTCAGGGTGTGGGTGGAGGATTGTGTCCTTGGATTCCTGGAGGGAGGACCTTTGAAGCCTTTCTTGTTGTGATTCTACAGTGGGTTCTGGATTCCCCAGAGTGAGTGGAGCCACTGTGTTTAGAGTGGAGACTTACTTCTTTGGATTCCCTTGACAGTCTTGGGGTGGAGGAAGTTGGCCTCTAGGTTCCTTGCGTGAAATTGGCTTTTGAAGAAGCCTCTCAATTGGGTGGAGGCAACAAGCCTTTGAATTCCCTATATGCATTGTTTGGTTTCCACTAGGTAGTTGAAGGGTGGAGGTAGTTGGCCTCTAGATTCATTGTATATTATTTGACTATTGAGTGGCTAGTGGGTGGGGAAAGGAGGTACTTTAGACTCCCTGTTCAACTATCAGTTGGTTTTTCAATCCTTTGAGTAAGACCCTCAGTCTCTAGAATATGCCTTAAGGGTGACAATCGTAAGTGATATTACTGTATCTGTCTATGGTTGGGTGGAGAGACCTCGTCCCAGACTTAGTTTCCTTGAAACATTACAAGATAAGTGATCCTTCTATTTTTTCTTAATTGATAATGCATGTATGTGTTGTGTTTTTGGATTTAAATGGTGCTAATATATGTGTTTACATTTCTAGACTGAAATGGTGCTTATAATTGTCATGAATAGGAGCATAATGCATATATGGTTTGAACTATTATGTCTTATGAAATACATGATTGTGCTATTTCCAAGAATAAGGAATAATAAACTATACAATATTTAAAGGCATTAGAATGGTTCATAATAAGAACTAGATTCAACCATGACATTATTTCATAAACAAATATTTTCATTATATATAAATTAGTTACATCAGAGGTTGCTTGTTTGACAGGGTCTGTGTATATACATATACATTCACACACACACACACACACACACACACATCTCAACTAGTTACAAGGTTGTGAATCCATTTATGTGGCATTGTGCTAAATCTAAGGGAATTGTTTCCTCTTTTAAGTATAATAACTCTCAACCTTTACATGAAGGATTTCCATCCTCGCATTTTCACCACTATGTACCCTTGCCATAGGGGCACTGGTGCTAATGGCTACGCGTCACCGCTAATAGCCAAATTCCCTTGAAACCCCTGAGTGGTTCCATAAAGTTGCTTGCAGGCCCGCTTTGAAGCATAAAGCTCCTAGCATGTAGCAGGAGAGGTGAAGGCCCTTCAGGAGTTCACTGCAAGTTTGTAGTGGGGGGCAATCGAAAGGTTACTAGTGAAGACATTCCTGGAATTACCTATTCCCAAATGGGGAATAAATGGAGGTTGGGAAATCATTAGAGTGGCTTTAGCTTAAAATCAGGAGGGGTGGTGCTAGAATGTGCTTTGGTAAGTCACCACAATCATTATTGAATGTTGGTGTAGATATTTATGATTGCAGAACCATCGTGACTGATCCATGGTTAAAGAGACCAACGAAAGGTGATAGGTATAGAAAGGGGAAGAGCTCTAGTGATAACCACTGATACCGAGATCAAGTGCATTGCTCAAGATCTGATAAGTTTTCTCTGGTTGGGCCATGGTAGAGATCAAATGTGAGCAGTGTCGTAACGAAGGAGGGTGGATACTTAAAATTATGATATAACTGACTAACCTTATTCTTTAATTCGGTGGAACACTAGCTATAACTTGGTATTGCCATGCTAGATTTCCCCTCATCGTTATTGGACGGAGGGAGGGTGATGTGGCACCCCAGAAGTTTATTTTATGTCGCAAAGGGATCGACAGGGATGACTGGACACTGGGCTAGCTAGGCTTACAACATGGAGGTATAAAGCATTACCATCGGCCTGAGTGGAGCCAACCATGCAACTTATCTTGTTAGCCAAAATCCTGTAAGCTTTCCAAGGGGAATTTTATCAGGGAACAAGATGAAGTGAGGCCAGATAGGTTGACCTCCACGTAGACCTGAATACTATGAAATTGGTGCACAGAGAATCCACCTAAAAATTCCACCTTATGGATTAACCCCGAAGTATTCACATGAGCGCATAAGGAAGGGAGTGGGATTAGTTAGTACAAGATGACGTGGAAGTGCCATGATTGTGAACCAATTAGAAGAAAGAGTCATGCAACGGTATGGTCGAACGACCACGTGGCCCAAAGGCCATACCCCAGAGGTGGTGAATAACAATAAAAGGAGCAATAGGGCTAACTAGGTGGCAGGCCAACTAGGCCTACAACTCATAGGTGGAGGGAATCCCCATTGGCTGAGAATGGAGCCCATAAGACAAATCATCCTACAAGCCATTGCCCCATAAGATCTAAGGGAAAGCACGAAAGAGATGTTGAAGAATCTAGAGAAATTCTATGTCGTGTGATTCTTCTTAATTTGATAACAAATTGTGGAGTCTTTTTAATTTTCTTGTTATCTTAATCTTCTTCTTCTCTTATTAGTGCATGTGTTTGTACTTCATCAAACTGCTATAAAAAACATAAAACAAGAACACAAGATATTGGCTCTCTACCAGGGCCAAAACCTCTTTTCTCTTGAGAGGAAAACCCTTCAGTAAGTTTTCTCTTATTGGAGCTTCTTTCTTGATCAAAGCCAAACCATAAACCCTTGACTAGAACATCCTCAAAGCACAAGTCAATTCCTTTCTCCTTTCTACACTTTGTTCCTTGACACTTAGTCTTCCTTCTTTGGCACTTCGTTCCCCAACACTTCGTCCTCCTTCTCCTTTCGGCAACTGGTGATGGACCTTGTTTATGTGAGCTCTAGAAGAGACTTCAATCTTTGGTCCTTGGTGAGATCCTTCACCAATGAGGATACCTTCCTTCCCTTCATCCAAAGTAGCTTCTTCTTGAGGTGTAGTTGTATACTTGATAGAGCTGCATTATAGCCCTAATTTCTCACACGTGGGAGGTTTCCTGATCTAGGTGGATAATGGTGGCTACCTGTCAATTACACTTGGACCCCCACCTTTGTTTCTTTCAGTTTTTTAGTTTCCTTAATTGTAGCAAAATTTACTATTTTTAGCAGTTTTTCTGGTCCTGAACTTCCAGAGTCGTTTTGAGGCCCTAAATGACGTTTTTTGGGAAAATTGGGAGCAACATGGGTCCATGGACCGATGTTACTCATCCCAACATTGTATTACTTGGATAGATATTTCTAATGAGGTATTGTGCGCGTCAAACGAAGATCGTATGCCAAAGTTATGACCCCGGGAAGTTGATGTACCAATTTACCCAAATGGGGCCCATAGTTTGGCGCTTCATCTCCTAGGGTTAGGTTTTTAGAGGTTTAGGGTTTTCCATTGTTTCTCAACAATAAATAGGCCTTCGAGCCTCATTGTAAGATAGTTCAAAGGCATGTATCCGCCACATCTCTCCTCAAAGATAAGCTATCATCGCTTGAGCTAGTTTATTTCCAATTCTGTTTGTAAGCATTTTTCAGTATTTTACATTTATGAAATGAAGTATTATTTCTGCTGCATCTCTATATTTATGGTTATCTCTGTAATTTGATGTGTTCCTCTTTAAATCTGGATCAATGGTATCAGAGCGGTTTGCTCTTTCTCTTTTTTTCTTTGCATGTCCCCAATGAGTTCAAGATATAAGGAGTTAGGGCTTGATCTAGTCGAACCTTTGCAAGACCAGCCTCACAAATCCTGATGGCCTCCCATGGCAGATGAAAAGAAAGACAAGGGGATAGGAGACGCTATCAAAATCTTGCTCGAAGAGGCCTTTGAGCAACAAAGGAACGCGATGATGGACAACTTTGCCCAGATCTTTCAGCGGCTGCCCAGGGGCGACACATCTACTTTCAACAGCTACTCTGGAAGCACCACACCCTTTAAGGTACAAGTTAACTCTGTATATAAATGGTTAAATATGTTAGAAGGGTATTTTTCTGTTCATGATTTTTCCGACCGAGAAAAGATTACTTTCGCTCTTCTCAAAGCCGCCCCCCACATCAAGGACTGGTGGGAAACCTACTACGAGCAGAAGGATGAACATACGACCTCACCATTTTTAGCCACACCCACTTGGAATTCATTCTGGAATGATATCAAGGAGCAATACTACCCTGTCAGGAGCTATGAGGATAAATACATAAAGTGGACCACGCTGCAGCAATGAAGGGACCAAGGCGTGCCAGAATTTACCAATATTTTTCATACCCTTCACACAAAGTTGGGTATCAAGGATTTTGAGCTGCATTTGGTACTCAAATATTGCAACTACCTACACGGGTACATCCAGGATGAGATGGAGTTCTTGGAGATCTCCTCGCTTGGCATGGCATACCGATACGCTGTCAAGATCGAACAGAAGTTTAAACAGAAGAAGCGACACTTTGGATCTGCAAATCTGAAGCAAGGGAAAGGCACTCCCAAACCGCTAAACGAAGGAAAAAGCCAAGGTGGGGTGGCCCGGGACAACCCGCCAAAGCCGCTAGAAAAGAACAACACCGTGAAGCCAAAGAAGGACACAGGAAAGTGGTGTGGGTTCCATAAGAGATCCACTCACAACACAAGTGAGTGTCGGGCCAAGCAGTCACTGGTGGTCGAGCTAAAGTCTTCGGAATTAGATGCATGTTCTGACTCTGAGTGAAAACCAGATAAGGGGAATGACAAAGGGAAGCAGATTATCGATGCGGAGCCTAACGCCATTGTTGCCACCATGAAGATCCAAAAGGAGGAACCCGAAGATCCAGAGGAGGAGGAGCACCTCTTCCACTCCCAGATGTGGGTAAAGGGCTCCCCTCTACATTTCATTGTCGATAGCGGGAGCCAAAAGAACGTCATTTTGCTAGAGGTCGCAAAGTGGGTAGGCTTACTGACCACAACACATCCACAACCGTACACCATTGGGTGGCTTCACGAAGGACGGGATCTTCGTGTGAGCCAACAGTGTCGCCTTCCATACAACATCAAACCCTTCACAGATGAGGTATTGTGTGACGTTGCTCCTCTTGATGTTTGTGATGTATTATTAGGCCAACCATACTTGTGGAAGCGACATGCGGTGTATGAGTCAAGGCCTCGTGTTGTTATTGTTACTTTGGGAAATAAGTTTTATAGGATACCGGAGGTAGCACCGCTTACTGCCATCTCTTTGGTTACTACAAAACAATGCAATAAGCTTATTTACAAAATCAGAATTTTTTTTTCCTGATGATCCGCCCTCAAGGAAAGAAGAAGACGGTGGCCATGACCTCTAGACAAGGCCCCTCTGCATGAATAGAGATGGACAAGGTTGTTGAGGAGTACGAGGATATCTTCACCTCCCTCGCAGGGGTTCCTCTGCACTATCAGGTTAAGCACTCCATTGAGCTGACCCCAGGTGTGCCACTTCCCAATGGACCAATCTATTAGTGCTCCATTATGGAGAACGATGAAATAAAGAGGTAGATTCAGGAGCTGCTGTGGAAAGGTCACATCCGACCAAGTTCATCACCCTGTGCGAGCCCAATCGTGTTGGTACAGAAGAAGGATGGGACTTGGAGACTCTGTATTGACTATTGGATGGTGAACAAGATCGCTGTTCAAAATAGGTACCCGATCCCACGGGTTGATGAAATTCTGGATGAACTGAAGGGGGGAAACATTTCAGCAAGATCGATTTGAAGTCAGCATATCACTAGGTACTAATTGAACCCTCCGATGTGTGGAAGACTACCTTCAAAGCCAAGGAGGGCATTTTCGAATGGTTGGTTATGCCTTTTAGGTTGACGAATGCTCCTGCAACCTTCATGAGGCTAATGGATGACATCTTTCATCCATTCACCAACTCATTTGTAGTGGTATACTTGGATGACATCCCGATCTTCAGCCAGAGTTATGAAGAGCACCTCCACCACATCCAATAGGTTCTCCAAACACTGTGGCAACCCAAGTTATGTGCCAATTTGAGGAAATGCACTTTTGGCATGACTCAAGTTTAGTATCTGGGATACATTATTGATGAATTGGGGGTGCATGTGGATTCATCCAAGATCCAAGTTGTTAGGTCCCTATACCAATAGGTGTCATATGTCATGATTGACTTGATGAGCTATGTAATATGTTCATACCTTTTATTGTTGCAAAGGTTTTCCATATTTTCAAAAAATAAAAAAAATTAAAAAATGTAAAGAGGGTATACCCTAAAAGAAAAATCAAAGGGTAAAAAGAATAAAGATGGTCAAAAAATGAAAGAAAATGAACCCCAAACAAAAATAGACTAGGAAAGTGCGCAAGTCTAAATGCCACTGATTTTTACTTTTGTGAAATAAACAATTGTGTGAAACTTGTTACTTATGCCACAATTTATGAATAGTCAAACTGTTTAAACTTGGCTCATTCATTTTTCAATTTCATGTTGTTGAAATAGAGAATAAAATATCTAACCAAACAATTTAATCCTGGCAAATTAGTAGACAAGTAGAGTGAATAAAAGGAGCTCAATAGTTTAATCTGAGCCCTTAGATGTAACAAGTGTAGATTTAGATAGATATCATTATGTAAAAGAAAAGAAAAGTTGAAGAGCGTTTGCAAGTCTAAGTGCACCCAAATAAAGAAGTGAAAATGTTAGGTTAAAGTAAGTAGGGTAGGTAGATGATGTTGCAGAATGATATATGATGGATGATGATTCTAAATGTGTTAATCTTTCATTTTTCATCATAGTGCAAAGGCATACACTACATTGAAGACATCACAAGCAAAACAAAGTCACAATGATTAACTCCCCTTCCCATTTTCCCTAACTATTCACTAATTTCCCCTAAGGACTAAGGTATTTGCTGACTTGGAAGGGCTCAGAGCATTTCTCTGACTTTTGGAGGGACCGGACCCTCGGCCCAATAATTTCAAAAGCCTAAGTACTTAAAACCATCATTCATTCACTCTCATAAGTCTTTTCTTAAGTAAAATTCTATTTTACTTAGGAAACATACACAATATCACATAAAAGCCCTTTTTCCCACTTAAGCCTAAGTTAAATGCACAACTTTAATGTCTTTTACTTGGCGCTTTTACACTTCATAGTCATATTAACTATTAACCTATTTAATATATAACTCCCGCAAAATATTACCATTTTCCGTATTATTAAAATATATTAAAAAACCCCCAAATTACTATATATCTCGCCCCTTTGGTTAATTATAACCGTAAATCATACTTAAATAATATTAACTAGTTAACCCGTAACAGTTAATAGCCTAATCCCCCCGCTGCATCAATCGGGATTAATTAACCCCCACGATTAATTAAGAACCCCTCATCCAATCATAACACTCCCGATATGATTAATTAACTCCTAATTATGTCGGGCTCGCTGCAGTTAAACTTCGCCACACCACGTCTCTCGTTAGCTGTCCGATCGCGCCCCCATCATCCGATGGTTGTTATTGGTATCGCGTGACCCTTGGTGACCGCGCGTTAATGTGCGATCACCAAGCGGTTTTTACATCGTAACACCGCCACACGTCAAGCAACTAATGGAATCGCTGGCCCGAGGTCCATTACTTCCCTTCTCCAAAAGCGGTGCAATAGATCCTGCTTACCGCTTGCCTGCTACACGAAAATCCATCTACTGTTCAGTTCGCGCCATATTTTGAAAGTTTGCCCGTTAAAGTTCAAACCCTAAGAACCCAGGTTTTCTTGTCCTTTTCCCATTCTACTATGTAAACTTATGTAACCCATCTAAGCCACCTGAAGCCTCTGTTAACCGATTCAAGCATGGTTTGCCTCCCGAAAATCATTCTGGACTCACTCCACGGACCTTTCAAGCTCAAAGGAAACCTTTTTGACCTCTCCTGCAAGCCAATGCTTTCTTAATAGTTTGTTTTGTTTTACAGATGATCAAAAGACCACAACCTTGGATAAATAGTCTTAATACTAGTCATAAGACCTATTTACTAAAGATTGTTATTAGGTCTATTCAAATAGAGATGGAAGGTAAAAGGACACAGTAAAGAACAATCAAAGTGTATCAGGGTTAAAGAGTATCAGATTGAAGACCAATTCAAGTAAATCAACTAGCATGAAGATAAACAACAAAGAAAAAAGTTACAAAGCATATCATACAAATTCATGTCAAAGTGAAGATAAATGAAAAACAGAGTGGTGAAAGTAAAAAGTAAACAGTAAAAGTAAACATGAAGACTGTTATCACTCAGGTTGTCCCTAGGCTCCTGTAGGGATACGGCCGAGGTAACCACAAACCAATCTTCCACCTACAACCAGAGAGGGCTCTCCCTTAATGATTCAACTTTGTTGATGATTTTAGGCTAGGTTTTGGCTCTGGGGTTTTTGTTTGTGTTTGGACGGAAGGAAAATGCTTTCAGGCAGAGAGGCAATTTATGAAATGATAAGTTTCAAACCATTGGGCATGGAGTCATGGGTTAGGATTATCAGTGTGTCTTTCTGGTCATAAGAGAAATAATGAAGTAGGATAGTTGCTCATAACACAATCTTCAGACTAAAAGGGTGAATGATATGTAAGAAATGAGAGGCACTTAAGAATATCTCATTTAACTGAACAGAAGGAAAGATGATCTCTATCTAGGGGCAATGAAGAATCCTTGGATAACTGTCTTGGGTTAAGGCAAATATGAGCCATGTGGAATTCATATTTATGCCTAAACAGAAGAAAACATAAAGAAACAACAGAAATTGAGCATAGAGTGTGTTTAAACAAATTTTAAGCTAATATTTCTTTTTGCTGTTTAAGAGCGTAATTCATGAATGAAAACAGAGGTAAGAAACAATTATTGAGTTATGCAACAGCACGGGAATTCCAAAATCACTCTTCAACCAGTGAACATAGTGAATAATCCGTTCTCCAAGGCTCATAAGCAGTCTTTGATTATAGAAACTTTCAGATATTACAGTGTGAGTCTCTCCCGGAGCAAAATCAGCTAGAGATAGCTTGTTGACTAATTAACCAACCAACCAACCAACCCGTAATACAGTGTTCATGGCTGTCTTTATAGTGCAAATATCTCGTACTTACTTATTACAATTGACCTAAAACAGGTCTGCAAAAGAGCTTTCTAAACCTAAACTTGTGCCAAAATTAAGTGCAAGTAAATATCTATTGAAATTGTGTCAGAGGTAGCTGGATCAAAAGGAGTGCAATGTGGCCCTTGGAGCCTCAATGCAGTCCTGCTGGAATAACTGTGCTTTGGGATCTATAGTTTTGTTCTGGTGCGAGTTAAATGTGCAATAACCATGATTTGAGAGTTTTGAGTGGCCTCACCCTCTTTCTTTGACTTTGCTGGAAGGTATTAAATTTTCTCCTGCTTTGGGCCGCTGTTAAGATCTTCGATGATACTCTTTTCCACTACATTGGTGGTCTCTGCCGCTTGCTGATACTCTTTGACGTGCTTTTTCCCTGTTGATTTGATCTGATACTCTTTAATCTCTTTCTCTGGTCTCTTCCTGTATTCAAATCGGTTTAATTTGGAAAAATCGGGCAATTTCGGGCCTTTTCGGTGCAAAACAGGCCAAGGAATCAAAAGATTCCCTAAAGATTCCCCAAAACGACCTATTTCCCGTAGCGATGCACAATTAGCGCTTCGCGCATCGAAAACTGCCTCTGTTTCGCGCGAAGAAAACTGCCTCTGTTTCTTGTTCTGGAGCTCCGAAGCACGATTTTTCTTCCTGCGCGAATTTTCGGTTTTTTGGCTACTGACGTCAGCAGTACGGAGGATGACGTCAGCCAGGTGATGTGGCAGGGTCGCTCATACTTTAATGCGATGCGATGAACTTCTTCTGATGCGATCGCAATATCGCATCGGCGGGGAACAAGAAGGTGTTTATTTTGGAAATGCGATGCTTGCGACTGCCGATCGCCGATATTGCGATATCGCATCGGGCAACAAAGGATGGGGCATAATTATGTGGTGAAAATATTGCGATATGGCGACGCAAGATGGCTCACTAGGATCTGCAGAGTGTTAAGGAAATCAGAAAGGGTCTATTGTGGTCGGAAGGAGTGAGTATGTGCGTCAGAAGAGCACTTGAGGCCTCGGAAGGGGTCCGATAACCTAAAAAGGGATTTTATACTTTGGAAGGAGTCTATTGCATTAGAAGATGGTTTGAAGGGGCAGCATGAGGGTTCTTGCCAAGTTTCAGACAAAATGAGCAATTCCCGGGGGTACTTATGGTTATTTTTCAACCAGGGGGAGGGATATTTATATAAGGGATCATTTACATAGT